>VYZT01047518.1:0-45922 GCA_013400735.1 Pomatostomus ruficeps
AACCCCAAAACCCCCACAACAAAAAAACCCAAAATCCATAAAACAGGAAAAAAAACCCCAAACCAGGATCAAACCCTGTAAACAAACCCCAGAAAATCCATCATATTGCTTAGTCAGTTTGTCAGCTTGATAGGTAGAGAACTTGCAGGATGAAGAACCTGACCATTCAGCAACCTATATTCTTGGGATGCTCTGGTAGCAAGATGTTCAGTCTGGCGTTTGTTGCATTGGCATTTTTAATAGTTGTGGTATCCAGTTTTGGGAGACAGGGCACTCCACACTGGGGAGACGGTGCTAAGCTCACGCCCCTTAGTAAAGAACTCTCCTTCCCAAGATTCCTTGCAATCCTCCATGTTTTTGGGATTCTTGGGCTACAGCTCCCAGAGGGCATTGCACTGTCTCTGTGTCCCCTGGGCTGGGTCACCCTCGGTCACACGAGAACCTAAGGTTTTAAAAGGGCACGGCATGTGTCCATCAGTGTCTTTCTCCAAGTGGCTGTTACCAACAATCAGCAATAAACATATAAGAAGCTTTGCCACGGAAGACCCTTCTTTGCTATTGCCAGTAGGCTATATCTAAGGTAGCTGGGAGACCACAGGGACGGGGAGGGGATAAGCTGGGAGCGGTGTGGGTGGCAGAAGCTGTTAAGGAGTGACATTAGGACCCTGCGCCTGCACCACGGAGCTGCCAATGCTAGGCAGTGACGGACGCCGTGAGCTCAAGACAGTAAGGAATTTGAAACACTCCACGACCATGTGTGAAAACTCTGTCTTGCCCCACCACAGGAGTCCCAGCCCCCGTAGCCCCTGCAAACCCCCACCTTCACAGGAGACCATCAAAACCCTCAGATCATAGATATAAGCCCACTGATACATCCAGTAAAGCTTAGACTTCAATGAATCTACATCTTCAAGTAGAAACTTGTCATTAGAGAATCTGAACAAGGGATACGTGTTTGTTCCTATGAGCCAGACAGATCCAATATGGGATACAAGTAGGTATTTATCCATGACTGAATATGCTGCACAAGTTATTGCTGAATAATACTCCTTGTGGCTTCTTGTATACACTAAATACAGAAGAATGGAGCATAATATAAATTATTAAAAATGCTATTTCATTTTTGTTTGGGAGATTCTTTCCTGCTAGTTAGTAGAAGCAAGAGGAAAGGTAGTTCTTGTTGAACCCAGGGCAAAAGGTAAGACCAGTCTATTTGGTGCTTTGTGCTTGAGGTGGTTGGAATGTGATTATTTACAGATAATTCTATAAATGAAATCTGTCCTTGACTATATGTTCTATGTGTGCAGGGGCATGTACATTCATGAGCATGAGTATGAAAATACCTAGTTTTAATGCCCAGTTTAGATTAGATTTCCCTGTAAGGAGAACTGTCTTTCAGGAATCCATCCAGATCCTTTTGTCATCTTTACAAAATCAATTTCATTTTGATGGTGACAACAAGTTGTATCTTCCTCATCCATGTGGATTCTCTGTTTTGCAGTCTGGGATGTGTCCTTTCTTGGTAAGTGAAATCTTTCTCTAAGGTGTAGACTAAATCTTTTTTTAAAAATTCTCGATACTCAAGCAGTCAGTTATCTTTCCTCAAACTCTCCACAGTCTGGTTTTTTTAAAATTATTTTCAGGTAAAAGAGAGCTAATTTTCTACTTTTCCAAACTATATTTCCTTTATCTGAAAATATGGGAAATTCTGTAAAGAAAACTTTATTTGAGAGAACTGCCTGCACTTGAATTTACAAAGATGTAGCAAGTAAACTTTCAAAATAAGTTTGCATATACCAAAATATATTCATGAACTTTCGTTGACAGAGGTTTATGATAAAAGAATTGCCTACACACACAAAAAGAAGTGTCTTATTTTGTTGAATAAGCACACACATCACCAGATGAGGTTTCTTGTAGAGTAGTGGTAGTGAACAATAGATGAATTATCTTTCCTCGATGTACTTTAAAACTACACAAGAGAACTTCCTTTATTAACTAGTTCACTGTAATCATGAAAGCTCATTAACAATAAAGATATTGCAAAGTGCAGCTTTACTTTTCTTGGAATGAAATGCCCATTTTTGAAGACTTTATTTTTTCCTTATTTGAAATCCCAATAAACTTCCTGAGAATGTTGTTTCTGAAATTCTATTCTGCAAGAAGAGAAACGAGAGTACACATTCAGGTAAGATTTATGTGATCTAAAAACACATACACTTCTTTTTTCACACTTTGAAATGAAAGTTTTTTTTAATCTACAGATAATAGGAATGTTAGAAACAACCTCCAGAAAATGGAGACAGAACAATATTTTAGTTTCCTCAGTAAAAAATGGTTTAGTAATAAATTGTTCACAGTTAAGTCTGTGCACTGAAAACAGATTTTCCCACCACCCCGTTATGAATGGAAACATGCCTTCAGGGTATGACTTAGAATGTGACCTTTACTGCAGTCTCTATAATGGAATTGTTTCAAGGATCCCTATTATGAAGCTGGATATTTTCATGGCTAAAATGTCTGCTTTCATTATTCTATTTCAGGCCTTAATATGAGATACTTAACTATATTTTCAGCACATAAGTATTTAAATACAAGATCTTTAATTTAAACTTTGAATTCAATGCTTTCAAAGAGTTAGCCTATTTTTTCTTCTTGAGTCCGTGTGTCAGATAAAGGTTTAACAGAGGAGGGGCGGATTAGGTAGATGTTCTGTCATTGATGTTTTCGAGCTTTTTTTGCTGTTCTCTGTTCTGTCCCCCTCCTCCCCTGCACTCCTCAGGAGATTCCAATGGTATGTTTCCTTGTGGCTGGCTAAGTGTGACCAGGCACCCAGTGTGCCCCGGTCAGTGCTCCGTGCTGGACTCGCAAGGCTTAAATATCTAGTGAGAAGAAATTGTGAGTGGCAAGTGGATTTTACTATCATAATCTCTAGTCTTTAGGCACTTAAGCAATCACTACCCCTTATGATTGAGGCTTTAAGAACTAAAGTCTTTAACAGAAAAAGAGAATACACAGTTCAGAATATGTGCTCTTCTGAAGAACTCACATGACAGACTGGGTTAAAAATGCTCAGTATCACACCATATCCAACCTATGGCTATAAAAGTTACTGCTTCTTAATAGGAACAAAGAGTTTTCTAAAGACTAATTTAAAATATGTGTATAAATGCAATTACTATAGTTTCTTTTAAAATGTTTTTATTGCAAATTATTGTCTTTCAAAATTTTATTGGGTTTTTTACAAATGTTTCATTTAAGACTAAAAGGAACGCACAACCTGTAATGATGCCAATGTGTTAAATCTGTGAGCAGCCTCAGTAGCAATTATCATAGTATCATAGAAAGGTTTGGGCCGGAAGAGTCCTCTTAATATCTTGTGAACATGCTTTCCTCCCCTCCTTTCTACCATGGCTGGGGACATCTTTCACTATGTAAGGCTAGTCAAAGCTCCAGTACTTCCAGTTTTGGTAATTTCTCTGGGTAATGCATTCCACTGTCTCATCACTCTCATAGTAAAAAAAAAAAATTTAAAAAAATTCTTTCTTATGTCTTATATAAATCTGATTTCTTACAGTTCAAAGCCATTTCCTCTTGTCCTGTCACTACAGGCTTTGGTAAAAAGTCTATCTGTTTCTTATAAGCCCCCTTTATATAGGGTCAACGTGAAACAATTTTTCTAAAGTTAGGAGAAAATGAAATGTAGCAAACTCAAACTGCCAACTTTTCAGAAGATAAGAAACATTTAGCAAATCTGATTCATAAAAAATAAAACCTATCTACACTAATACTTTTGACACTTTCTTAGAAACGTGTTGATGGAATTTTTTGACTGCTGAAGATGATATGCCACAAGATTTTTACTATCACCAATATCTTCACTTCTTGGCCAGGGGTTTGAGTAGTCCATAAGTTCATTTATTTTATTATATATAGTGTTTCAAATTGTCTTTATTTATGCATACCTGAATATAGAGGAAAAAAGTATCAAGGAAGCTGGTGAAAAGAATACTGCTTCTAGCAAGGTCACCTGGAGGCTCTTTTGACTTAATCTTATTCTGTTTCTGTCTAGTAATATCACCAGGGTACTGAACAAATGTCATGCTGTGACATTACTAGTCGTTTATATTTCTAGCAATGTTCCTATTTTCATCATTCCTTCACCTTCATCTTTCTAAGGACTTCAAGGAGTAAAAGAAATCTATAATTGGTGCTATATCCATTAGCATAATTATACAGGGCAGACTGTGTAGTTGTCTTAATATGCTGTCCATACTGTGTTCTGTACCTCTGCATTTCAACTATAAATGACTACTCTGGTCTTTTAAACCTTTGATAAGAGAGAACATAATTACTGAAGAATGACTCTGTGATCTTTTCCTTCAGCTGTCTCTGTTCTGTTCTTCAAGTGACAAGTTTAGGGTTTTTTGTACTGGAAGATGGCCATATTTCTGTTATGGTAGCACTGCAAATGAAGAGTTTGGTGTTTCTAGTAGTTTTTAAGTTGTTCTTCCCTAAATAGTTCACCTTTCCTTTTTTTCCCAAGTTTGTTCTATCCAGAATTTTTTTACTTCAGGTATTGTATTAGACCAAATTCTTATTTGCTGCCAATTGTGTGAAGAATAGTCCAACAGTTTTGTTTGCTGTTCATCACATTGAGAGAGGTAAGAGTGCAGATTTCAAAGTAAAAGGAGGAACTAAAATGTTGTGACAACCAGCTGATGTGTCCATTGGTGTGGATATGGCAGCTAGTGTCCTACATGCTGGATAGGCAGGACCCAGGCTGGGCAGAAAGCGAATGAGCTGTGGTCAGGGGGATCCAGCCTCTCAGCTGGCCTGCAGTTTGGTGGGATATTATTTGATTCCTTCAGAAAATTTTGCCTAGATATGTTGATACTGAGTTACCACCTTTTGTTTGTTGGGTTTGGGTTTTTTGGGTTTTGTTGTTGTCCTCTGTCCCTCTTGTGCACCCCAGTCTGCCCCCACAAATCATAGGTCTTTAACATGACAGTGAAGCTGTGAGGGCTTTGGCTGCTGCAGTCTGCTCTGTATTTTTACATAAGTGTACATCACTATTCCTTTTTTTAATTTTTTTTTTTCATTTAAGAGTGCACTAAATTACACCACCATATACATTATCATAACCTCACAACTATTGCAAAATTTAGTTGTGGAGTACCTCTGGTGCACTTTCAGAACTCCCTGAGAAGTTGGCTCAATTATGTTTTTGTCATATTTCCTACAAACTCCATACCTAGTGCATTTCAAAACTTCCAAAATGAATATAAGAAAATGGTACTAATGGCAGCTAAATTAATGTTTTCCTCCATTACTGTATAAAGTTTGTAGGTCACCATGTCTGAATACATACCAAAACTAATATGGAAAAGCATTATTTCAGAACTGGGTTGCTTGGAAAGCAAGTCAAAGGAACTAAACTGGTAATTTAAGAAAAGTTAGCTGATTGAAAGTACTTTTACCTGCTGAAATTTTCTCCAGTCCTTATCTTAGGTGGGGAGACTTTCAATAGCACTGTAATACCAGTAATAATGAATGGCTTCATCCTAGTACCAGTCATCTCTGGTACTTTGATGACAACAGCTGTGTCTGCATGATATATGATCTTTATCTGCTTTGTGCCTTTTCTAACATTATGTCCTCAAGAGTCGTTTTGTGCAGTTAATATCATCACTATAAACAGCAGATCTTTATTTGTGAATGAATTGAAATTGAAGCAAATGTTTTTATAATTCCATATTTTTTCTACTTGCGGGTCACCTAGGATTCTTTTTCATCCAGTAGATATTATGCTTTGTCTGGGTCAAATTTCATATTATTCCAACTCTCTTCTCACTGCTTCCTTTCAGGCAAAGAATCTCATTCTGCAATGGTGGGATCTGGTCTTGTATGAAGTTCTTTGAGCTTTGCAGGTTGCAGTAGTTCCTAGGTGAAGCAAAAGAAGTGTGCCTTTTCTACCTTGGCTTTTAGGATTCTGATAAACCGGAGCTGTAGAATTGATTCCCTACATGACCTCTGTCTTGCAAGAAATTCTGTCTTGTTCTTTGCTTTCTATACAGAATTGATGCATCACTGTATTTTGATAACTCTTATTTCAGTAACTGGGACACTGGATTAATGTGGTATACTGCTCTTAATTATCAAAAAAATCCCATTAGAGGCTGACAAAAGATGTTTTAATTCAGACACAGTAGAGGCGAAACACAAGAAAGATAGGCAGCTCGTATCCAATGGTGCTACAGCGTTGATTCCTCTTAAATCTGTTATTCATCACTGCTGACATTCTGAAAGAATAAGAGAATTATGGGATAAATAGTGCAGCCTCAGTGAGTACTCCCTTATCTATACATTCTAAACAGTATTTTTAAAGTTTAAGCTTATACACTAAATGCTTTATATTGTATTTTACATAAAGTATCAAAGAAGGAAGAAGATAAAATTACATTTTCATTATAGAGTAAAACAAGGACAAAATTAACATCACCTGAAAACACAGTGCATGATAGACTATTATTTAGCACTGGGGGATGAGAATAGCTTTCATAAGAAAACTAATTTGCTGACTTTTTGTGTAGAAGAGTTATTCTGAAAAGTAGTTTTTTGCAAAAAAAAGGAGTAATTTCTTCTTAAAGTAACTGATAATTGGAAAAAGATGAGCAATTGACTTGACTGTCTCTTTACTGGATGACTTGTTACGTATTGGCTAGAAGCTGCAAACTGTATATGCAACCTCAATTCTTCATGTATAAGTGTTTTTTGTTGTGTTTGAGACTAGGCAGTACCTGTATAAACATTTTTGTGGGGAATTTTCACTGGGCTGTGAGATGACTTTTACTATATGTTTCGCAAAACTTTTAATTTTTGTGCATGTTATTGATGCATTCTGTTAGATTTGTCTGGTTGTTTTCTTTATTGCACACAGAGAAGGAACTTTTTAGTTCCGTAGTGATGTTAGCAGCCAAAACCTGAAGACTCCTAACATGCTACTGCTTATCATGTCACTTAGTGTCACTTTCAATGTGACAGAAGAGTACAGTCCCTGAAGGACCTCCCGCACTTCATTAACACCCACTAAAAACCATTAAAAATATAAATGAGAATTGATTTCTTCAATAAAAAGAGTGATAAGGATTAAACTTGGACCATCAGATAAATGCCATGAACAACCAGCAGTATCAGGGATGAATCTGTGCAAGCTATCACCTTTGAACATTAGTGTTAAGTAGGAAGGCTTTGAGCTAGCCATATATTTCAATCTGAACAAAAGCCTACGTTTACAAACTGACTCAAGCAAATGTGTAGTTTAGGACAGACTCACTCACTTATATTTCCAGCCTCAAAATTCCAGCTTTAAGTTCTTTCTGCCTTTTCCTAGACTTGTTGGTTTAAGGGTTTTCTTTTCTTTTTTTTTTTTTTTTTTTTTTTTTTAAGTATTAGCATTTTATAGCTTTTTTGTATTAAAAATACTAAGTTTTCTATAATGAAAGGAGAAGTCTTGCCCCTTGTTTTTGCAGAGCCACTAGGACACAGTCCCAGGCTCCTTACTTAGTATTTTCTGTCTCTCTTGTGTCTAAAACAAAAGATGATTGTAACATGAGCTGGACTTGTTGCTCCTGAATGAAAATGGAAGTTGGATAGCACCAGATGGCTGTTTTGTTTGCTCGCTTTTGCTGTTGCTGTTCTTTAACCATCTGACTCAACACATTACTCCACCAGAGATCCCGGATCTTGACTCTCAGAAACCTTCAACAGAGATATTCTGTAAATTGTTAAGAGGTTTGTTCATGTGCTAAACTTGTGTTCTCTCTTACCACCTATGTGGACAACCTAGAAATGTGTGTTCTCTCTTCTGTCATCAAGGTGTCAAATTCACAGAAAAGTCAGAGGTAGGAAGACCTAGGAGGATTGGCTGTACTGTTCTTGGTGAAGCAATTTGCCTTTCAGTTTGCGAACTGTCTTGCTGAGCACTGTGGCCAGAAAACACTGCCTAATAGCCACTGATCCTAATGTCTGCCCTTTGTGTTCAGTAACTTTGACAGTCAACCACTTCTGTTGCATTGAGTAATGGAGTCCCACATGAAACAGAAAACCCTACTGACCTAAAAGGGGGAGATCCCATGATTCAGAAGGTGTGGTGATTCCTTCATTTCCCCCAAAAGTAGGAAATTCAGTAGTATGCATACCCTTTTCCAAAACAAAAAAAAACCAACCCAGATAGGTTTTATCTCTTGAGGCTGTGAACCTTTTTTCTGAAACACTGGTTTCCTTTGCTGTCCTGAATAACTCCTTGCTTCAGATTGCTTCCAAATTCATGCATGCTGCTAAATGAAAACCAAGAAACGCCTAGTAAATTGTTGGCACTCCGTGATCAATTAATAATTATTACTTCTTTTCAAAGTGGCTGCAGACCATACACCAGGGATCTGCATCAATAGCAAAGAAATCTGTCAGTGCTACTTACAGTTTGAAAGCTCTATCCTGTTCAATTGTTGAGCTCCCAGAGTGCTTGTTCCTTTGCTTTCCTCAGGTTTATTAGATTCCTTTAGAAAAACAGAACAGCCTGTCTTAGTTCTGTGTGGTGCTTGTAATGGTATTTGTCCTATGCCTGATTTATACAGATAGCATTCCTGGAGGGGTTTATTATCTTATGGCTATTAATGACCATACTATCTTATGGCTATTAATGATCTTATTATCTTACATACAAGCCTCTCCAAGATTAGAAAATGCAGGCCTATGTGACTCCCAGTGCAAATAATTTTTCACATTTGTCTGTTCTGAACCTCCAACAGTCATGGTTGAGGCAGGACATTATCTAGCCCAAAGGAACTGGGACCAATGGCAGGAGTTTTAACAGTGTGGAGTCTTGTCTGGGTTTTGAACAGCTTGCTGCAAACGATGGATGATGTTGATCTGGTACAAGCCTTAGCAAATTAATTGCTGCATTGCAGCTGTTTATACTCATTATGTGTCCATGTATTTTGTATTTAGAAAGTGACAACCTTAAAAAGACCTTGAAAAATTTCCTAGTCCATGCGTCTGCCCCTGAGGCAGATCAGCTATGCCTCAATCTCCTTTAATGACGTTTGTTTGTAAGGCCTGTTGTCAAAAACCCCTCCAGTGGTGGTTCTGCCAATGAACCCAGGCAACCTTTTTAATATTTTCCTCTCTCTCTACTGCTGGAAAGATTGTCCTGAATTTGATAGCAATAGAGATTCATGTTGAGCATAACTATTGCTGTTCATTGGCAATAGACATTAGAAAATAATTTATTTTCTTGTACTTTGCAGGAGTCTGTAATCTACCTGCAAGATGTTGCCTTTCAGCCCTCCCTTCTTTCTATTGGGCAGTACCAATATACCAAGTCCTGTAGACTTTAGAGAGCAGGCTTTCCAGGTGGCTGGGCAGTTTTTGCCTTTCATGCAAACTGTCTTCACCTTCTTGAAAGATGGTAGCCAAACACAGAAGGAGCCTTCCTAGCCCTGAGCAAAAGGACAGTTTTCTGGTTTTCAGGCTCTCTTTCTATTGTCAAGCTCAGTTGAAGGCATTCTTTTTTCAGGAACAGAATGAATTTTGTACTCATGGCATGCTGTAATCCTTACATCCCTTTCCAGAGAACTGCTGCACTGAGACAGTCATTCTCTATCCATTTTTACTCCTTTGGGATAGAGTTGTTTTGGATGAATGGTATTCTCTGTTTCCAGATCAATTTATGCACCTTGGCCACACCACCTTGATCTCAATTGCTGGCTTTTGAAGCTTCTCCACCTTTGATCCTATTTGCGAAACTAAATTCTGGAACAGATTTAAAGAAGATAACATGAGATTCAAAGCACACATCACAAACCAGCAAAATGATCTTATTGCAAATAATTCCAAATATTTCCAGTAGAGCATGATACTGATCTAGAAGCCCAAATGTAGCAACCCAAAAAGCTTAATTTAATGTATTTTAGTTCTGTGCTACAACAGGACCCAAGAGAGCTCATTTCAACACTTTGCTAAAGCTCTTGATGATAAATCGTGGGAAGCAAAGATGTTCTTTTTTCCAGCATAAGAATTCCCCCATGTACACTCTGTGACAGTAATGGGCTCCCCATGTGTGATGTATAGACTTGTTCCTTTTGGGTGAATGGTTTTATAAATATATGGAAACCATATCCATACAGAGATTGATTTTCCTTAGTTTCCTGGTTAAACTCCTTGCTATGCTCAGCTGTGCTTCTCACTCTCTTCCAAGAGGATAAGCTGTAAATAGAGGATTTACTTGAAAAAGAAAGGGTGCAAAGTGAAAAAATTCTTGTCTGATACTTGGAGAAAGATATGCTTCCCTTTGAAATTAAGATGTGTGAAAGATGCATCTAGTAGAATATCCGAAGAGTAAGGAACACTAGTTCTTTGTTTTTAATTGAATTACAATTTTTAGTCATCAGAGGAAGAACTTTCATACTGATCTTGATTCTTACTGTAGAAAACCATCATGGCTTTGTAACCCAGGTGAGAGGTTCAGAGCTGAGCTGTAGACATTTACTATTGTCTTGCTGTACTAAAGAGACTACTAAGTTTGTAATGGGACATCATTCTTTAGTAGAACAATGATAGATATCTCAGAAGAGTGATGGATGTGTATTTAAGCTGCTGGAGACTGGCTAGCTTCCGTGAGTTTCACATTCAGTGACAGTCATTTAGATGACCAAGGAATGACACCTTGTCTGGATGGTCTTGACTGTAAATAAGGAGTAAGGAAAGTTTCCATAGAGTAATACATGTAATTAAGATTGGTTATTTCTATTGGGGGGATAAAGGTCTTGATATCTGAAGGTACCTGGACTTTTCCTTTGGCAAAAATTGTCCCTGTGTAACTCATCAGCTAAGAGCTAAGAGTACCTCTACAACATACGGAAAGTTGCAATTTCCTTTTTTTTAACTCTACAAGCTTAAACAATCTCTCAGTATCGTTTGTACTAAACCTTTCTCGGCTGGAGCCTGACAGATAAACACAATCATCTGTTTATTTATTTCTTGGAAGTTTATGATGGCAGGGGAATGGCTAGCTAACAGAATATAATAACAGAGTTCTGTGTTATGTCCACAAATTTGAATCCCTTTATTTCTGCTCAGTATTAAAATTATTACCCATGGTAACTAGCTTCTGCCTCTTTATGTGGGCAATAGGTAGGCTGAGGTAGCATTGAATAAATCTCTGAAAATGGTGGTAAGCAAGAGACAAAATGCTCGCTTGGAGTAGGCATGTACTATGACTCATTGTAGCTGTCACTGGTGGGAAGAAAAATAAGAGGGTATTCCCTCTGCAGAGTTGACTAAGTTGAAGAAATACACAGAAGACTGGAAAGAAAGTTTTAAAGCTGCTTCCCTCCTCCCCCTTTTCTTGCTTCACTGAAGCAGTCTGATACAAGTGCCTTCTATTTATTTCTTGGTATTTGAGTTCACCTTAGAGAATTGAAAGAAATAAGGCAAACCTTGGTTTTAATAGAACTCTCCTTAATTCTTCCACATAATATAGACTAATAGTACTCTAAAATAGTCACTTGGAATGTTAATGATCTTAATAACCCATTAAAGAAAAAAGAAAGTGCTAAACTACCTCTTGAGACAGCTGAGTTTTACTATAGGTATACGAAAATATCCATCTTCCGAAGAATTTTACTTTTAAAATTAAGGTCCTAGATAGGTGGGTGCAATTTGTCAAGAAATAGATATCTAGCTATACTGATTAACAAAACCCAACCAAGCAAAGCCTTTCTAGTTTAAACAAGGTAGTCAGTATCTAGGGAAGGAATACCCTCTGATCTTCAGAATTTCAAACTGGACAAGAGCTTTTACACTACCTACTTCCTTTCAGTACAGCTGCTCTGAAGTCACTCATTACTGCTAGAAACTATCACTGGGCGGAGTGCTCTGCCTGTGATCAGAGACACAGCTGGGCCCAGGATTAGTACAGTTTGACTTAGCAGATGAAACTAATGCCTAATATCCTCAGTCTGGTAGACGCCACTCTTCTCTTCACGCCCATAAGAACTTGGGGGTCCCTAATGGTTCATTAGTGATTTTTCTTTCAGTCTTAAGAGCTCAGTTTTCTATTTTGGATCCCATAAGAAGATCACCAGGAGCTTTGACTTAGCAAGACTTGTGTCTCACCTTGACAGGTCTGCACTGTAGATGGGAGCAGTGACTTGCATCTGCAGTGTTCAATGGGCTGATAACTCACTGAGGCTCCTCCTGGCTTAGGAGTTTAACAGCTGCTGCGGATCAACTGCTGGACTATTTGTTTTAGTAAATTGCCCTTCTGTCTTTCGTGTCATCCAGTATCACAGAGAAATGCCATGTTATTATAAACTGGCAGAAGACTGGGAAGCAAAGTGTGAAAATGTGTGTGTATGTGGTTTCTTTGGTTTTCTACAATAATTTTAAATGAGTGTGGACAGAGCATAAAGAGGTTGGAGGCTGAAAGCCTATAGTGGAGAAAATGGACAGGATGTGCTCATGACTCTGGACATAGCTTTGTTCTGCTGGCTCAGTTCTCAGGGAAAACAACTCTTTATTGCTGTATTAGCAGCATTAACTGTTACCCTGAGCAAATCTTTATTCCTGACACACCTGGCCAATGGCTTAACCAATATTTTTATACTTCATCACAAAGAATTATGTATTTACTCAAAAAATCCCTCCTGTGGTGATTTAGTGCTTGTTGTTTTGATTTTACTTTTTTTTTTGTCTTGTAGTCTTCCTTGGGAAAATAGTAAGGTTCTAAGAAAAATCACAAACCACCACCAACAAAAAAATATTTTCCTTTATTCAGGAAAACTGTTAGATTTTAGATTCTTGTATATCTGACCCTTTATTTTAGATGTAAAATACAGAGGAGTGAAGTGAAAAAAAAAAAACCTTTCTAAACCTTGAACATGTGAATGCTTTTTGCAAATGAGAAACAAAATATAGTGAAATCCACAAACCTTTAAAAAGAACATTATTTTATTTAAAACTTAGACAACATAGATATTTCACCCCGCTACACCAGCAGACAGAACAAAGATTGATTTTTTGACATAAAAGGAGGCATGGCCAGCAGGTTAAGGGAAGTGATTCTTCCCATCTACTCTGCTCTCATGTGTCCCAGCCTGGGGTACTGGGTCTTATTCTGGGGCTACCAGTATAAGAAGGGTGTGGACCAGTTGGAGTGAGTCCAGAGGAGGACAAGGAAGATGATCAAGAGCTGGAGCTCCTCTACTATGAAGAAGACAGCCTGAGAATGGTGAGGTTGTTTAGCCTGGAGGAGAGTAGGCTCTGGGAAAACCTTGAAGCAGCTTTCCAGTATCTGGAGTGGGCCTACAAGAAGGCTGGAGAGGGACTTTTTACAAGGATGTATAGTAATAGACAAGGGGAAATGGCTTTAAACTGAGAGTAGATTTGAATTAGATTTTAGAAAGAAATTCTTTACTGTGAGAGTGCTGAGGCACTGGATCAGATTTCCCAGAGAAGCTGTGGATGCCACATCCCTGGAAGTGTTCAAGGCCAGACTGGATGCAGCTTTGAGCAATCTGATCTAGTGAAAGGTGTCCCTGCCCATGGCACGGGGGTTGGAACTAGATGAACTTTAAGGTCTCTTCTAACTCAAACCAATTCATCATTCTAATTTACTGCATCTGGCTACACTATTGACTAAAGGTGTTCTCATTGTCTATTTCTGTCCCTGTCATACCACAGTCATTCATTGGTTCTGTCATCGGCACTATTTTGTGGCATTGTGCTGTAGGAAAATATGTGAATTTACCACTGCCTCTGATGCTGTTGGCTGATGAGGTTTCTGGCCCAAAGTATTTCAACATGAGGAAGCCATGCCCAGAAGGAACTGTCTCCTTGTCTTTAACTCAGCTTTTCAGTGATGGTGTAATAGAAAGCCATTAGACCTTCTATGATATTGTGTTACAGAATCATATATTTGCCTTTAAATATTTTTGTGGCTTCTTTGCTTTTGACTTTGTGAGTTCCTGCACAGAGTGACAGGAGTGCGTTTTCCTAAGATGGAGGCTATTTCCAATCCAAACCTGTGTTATTGTCGAAGATGGAGGAGTGCAACCACACAAGGACTTTGAAGGTGCTAGAAGAAAGGGATGTGAATTCTGTTTTGTTAAATGCTTGGGACTGATGATGCTATCTTATTATGGACTCCCTCCTGAACCAGTTTATAAAATGTTGTGATTATAAGGGTCCATTTGAAAACTGGAGACTTATAAGGAAAACTGACACTGGAGATGTGGGCTGTTTTTTGCTTTTTCTATGAGAGAATGTAAAGATAGTGGGTATCAAAGTAATATTGCATGTCAATCTAGGAAAAGAAAAATGAAAAAAAAGGTACTCATCAGTTTTGTTTTCAAAGGAAATAGTTCAAGTTGAATTGTCTTTGAGTTATACAATACAAAGAGGGTGAGCTGGGGACATGCATGAAAGGAAGAATCAGCTGCTATATGATATAGTTGGCTGTTTCCTAATGTTTCTTAATGAACAAGAGAATGAGACTGGGCCTTAAAATAGAATTTGGGGGAGGGAGGAGAGAATAAAGTTCCCTGAAGCATAATTAACTAGAGAGACACTTTTCTATACTCATTTATATTAATCTTCAAAAGTGAGAATAAAGTAGGAGAAAAATACAAAGGAACTGGGGTGAAGTAATTTTCCCTACTTTCTTAACACTTACAAATTAAGTCTTGCTTAAAAAATAGGAAAAGAAAAGAAAAGGTTGACTTCAAGGAAGGGCCTTCAGGGCAACAATATAAAATTATATGGATATTTAACTGTTCTGTATCATGATGCCATAATTAAGATAAAGTGCCTCACAATTATTCCTTCAACCAAGTTAATACATACAGTGAGTGTGAATTCAAAATTAATATATATGAATTTTAAAGAAGATTAAAAAGAACCCCAAAGTGTTGTAAGGCATGAGAACCCTGTCAGGGTGCCCCAGCCAAGTTATCTTCAGCACCTTTATCAGGGCCTGAGGAATGCAAGCAGTTCTAAATTGGGAATGAAGATGTTGGAAGAGAGAATAACAAGAACAGGTGAAGAGGAAGTGTACCACCCTGGACTGAGACCAATCATGTGTCCTGAATGTGCATGCAAGGCACGTGGACAATGCGGGACATCCAATCGGGTTGTGCGTGATCGCGTGAACTACAGTTGTAGAAATGCATAAGAATGGAGTAATGTAAACAATAAACGGACTCTTGCGAAATCACATTGATTCGTTGTACTAGGGTCCCGTGCTCCTGCACCAAAGCGCAAAAACCCTGAAAGGCATATATTATAAATAGATTACCAATATCAGTTTAAAGATGAAGAACCTTGTTAAACACTGTCTCACACTATAGACAGTGTGATAATTTGTTTGTGTGTCTCCTTCTGTGAAGGCAGTCAGCAATATTTGTCATCATAGACCTTTTCCCAAAGTGTTAAAATGCTTGCAAAAAGTGAGCTCTCTGTGTGTTTTTGTACAAATTTCTGAAATGAGGGTGCTGAATGAAGTAACATAGAACTTGCCATGAAACGAGAATTTTATTATAGTTGTCTAACTCCAGCATATGTGAAAAATTAGGCATCTGAAGGCTCAACATTAGATTTTGTAGTGAACCATGCACCTCTGATCATGTGTCCTCATTGTGATCCTGGGTTTCAGAGTGGTTGTACCACTGGGTGTGAGCACTCCATTCAGTCAGGTGTCTCTACCCTGGGGTGTATCTGATTTCTGTGTGATCCCAGAGCTCTTACACAGGTGAGCTCCTCTCCCAGTCTGCCAGTCCTGCTTGAAGAACTTTGGGGCTAAAACTTCAGTCAACCCGACCCTCACATGTACCGCAAGCAGGGTTCAACACCTTCAAATCAGTTCTGACAAAGCTAAAAGGGGCCATGTAGGGTGTTGCCCTCCCATCTGTTCATGTCTGGTTTTGGACATCCTACATAGGAAGAATGTGTGTGCCTGTTTTGAAAGATTTAGGGCTAAGTATCTTGAATTAAATCCTCCGCCACTGGCAATAACCTCCTTCACTTGGGATCTGGCTGGCATCACTGTGCCACCTCTTTGTCATTTTTTCACTAACTCATGACTATGAATTTGGGGGCTGCTGGAACTAGACAACCTGAGGTGTTAGACAGCTGGTAAATGATGATTTCTGAGGATGTTGGAAGAACCTAAATGGTGGAATTATACCTTTAAAAAAGTAGAGAAGTGTGAAACATTTGGAGAATTTGGGCCAAGTGCTCTACTAATCAAATTTTGGCATTAATTTAAAATTGTGTCCCCTAAGATTTTAGTCAAGGGTTATGCCTTCCTTCCCCTGTCTTGACATCTTTCTAAACTTAAAAACTGCTTCTAATGATCTAATGTATGCCTAACTGGACAAAATTGAAGTTCAAGTTGCAACTGGAGCATCTGCTCTCCTATATCTCAGTTCAGTCTGTTGCACTTCCAATTGAAAAGATTTAAAATAAGGCTCCTGAAAGTATTTCTGTGCTAAAAGTTTGTCATTTCTAGAGATTCTGGTGACACTGTCTTACAGTGAATATCACCCAGATAATACTATGAAGATAGATGAAAGGCAGAAAGGAAGAGAAGAATGTAGGGTTCTTCCACTTGTTGTGCTGGAAAGATAAGTGCTTGTCTCTGTGTGGGTGAGCAGAGAACTTCATGGAAGTTTCTGTCACTGCCGTCTTCAGTGATGAATGACAATCACGGAAAGTGCTCTCTGAACTAACTGAAGGGAATCAGCCCTACCATGACAAGACTCTTCTTAACAAGGAGTTAGAACTATAATGAATATGGAATAAATTTTTCACTTGGGTGTAGCTAGTTGAGGTCAACGCTGTCACCTTCATCTGTGAGGGATTTGATGCAGCTACAGGAGCTAAACTCTAGGGTGAGAGACACACAGGTGTAACATTTTGCTCTCATTAATGACATGAAAATGGGAAGTTGGGGTATGCCTTAAGTATATCTTGATTTAGGGATCCCAGCTTAAAGAAACCAAATGCTAAAAAAAGTGTGTCTCTGGATCTGGTCCATATTTCCATTCCTTTAAAATAAAGCTTGCCTCAGTTGGTGGGGAAGAAGAGCTGCTTCTTCTCTCCCTGCTCCGTAGGTTGTTCTGGAAGCTGTGAAACTGTTCAGTGCTGCCCTGGGGGAGTGCTATCTTGCTATGGAAATGAATTCATAAATTTGACATTTTGCTGGCAGTGACAGGTGGTGTCTGTGAGAGCCTGACTGGCTGCCATCGGTTTGCCTGATGGATTGACTCCCATCACTGCTGAGCCAAAATTCATTGATTTTGCTCTTGCCCTTCCTTGGGATGACCTTCTCAAGCGGGAGACCGTACTGATTTTTTTACTTTTCCCGCCCTACCCTTCAACCTAACCCTGATCCCTTTTGTTTATTTCCTTTTGCAATAAGTCAGCTTCCTTAATCTCTGCTAATTATAGATGGAAGATAAGGGAGACAAGTCAATGGGCTGAATAGAAGAGTAAAGTGTACAAACAGCAGATCTTAGACAGAAGAATCAAAGGTTGTTCCAGCTTCCCATAGTTGGGAACTGATGCATTGTTAGAACAATTGTACCATTGTCCCCCTAAAAATCCTTGTCATGAAGAGGAGAAGCTCGGGTGGGCAGGAACAGGGCAAACAGTGTAGAAGTAAAAACCTTTAGAGTGAATTCAAGATCAGGTCAACTCAAAGGTTGGTGTGTGGTGCAAGGGGCTGTTACTTCCTTTAAAAACAAAAGAAAAAAATTCAGTTTAGATAAAGGACAATGCCAAAAAGATAGCTTGCAATGTTTAATGAAGGTTTTGCCTTTCAGGATTGCCTAGTGACAATGGTGCAAGAGAGTTTTTCTACCCTCTATGGCAGATAACATGTTAACTTGAACAATTTTAGTCTAGTGAGCTGATTTTAACCTAAAGCAAGGTAAGGAGATGGTCTGAAAGCAGGGAGCATCTGGTCTCTGGGTGCTGATTTGGCAGAAGTACATACAGTGGGAACTGTAACCCTTTCTCAGGTTTTTCTGGTAGTAGTATGTCTGCTTCTATGACAGAATCCACATCTTATCTAGAGAGAAATGGGTGCTTATAAGAAGGGAAGATAAAAAAACCCATGTGAATTAAAAAAGAAATCTGTTTTGTCTTTTTTTCCCCCTGTTTCTTTAAAATCCACTTGAATTCAGGCAAGTTGTAGCTTAAGTTTTGCCATCTGTTAAAAGTGAAAGTAGTGATGCTTGCCAAATCAAGGCTTTAGGTCCCATCTCTGCTGGGGATCTGAGAGGTGACAACGTGCAACTACTATAGTTGTTGTAACTATACTACAAATAATTTTTAACATATTCTTAAGCACTATATAAAATGTGTTGAGTGCAAGCCTGCCTCAGCCCAGGAAAGCCACTATTTTTTCACGTGACAAAAATTTCTTGAGCAACTTCTCCACAGAATAAGAAGGGTAAGGGGGCAGGCCTGGTCAGGAGGCTGTGGGTGGGGAGAAACCTGGGTAGGCAGGGGAAGGACAGCAGAAGAAAAAAAGGGATGGGGGATATAAAACAGAGGGAAAAGGAATGTCCTTCACCCTAGATGTTGGGTTCCTAATCCTTGACTTCGGTTAAAAGGAATTTGTGGATCCCCTGTAACGATACATAGAGAAATATTCACAAGTCTGAATATGAAGAGCACTGAAGGACAATGTGTGGTCAAGGAACTTTCGGGTGCTGCTACCAGGGATGAGAGTGCAACCCCACCTCTTACCAGGGAATTGTAATGGAGGATATGGGGGAAGGTGCATGCTTCAGGTGTGAGTCCAGAAGAGACAGGCAGGGTAGTATGGAGCATCCTTTCTGCACAATGCCAGGAAAAATGCTTGTAAGCAAGCTGTGGGAGAATGGATGGATGAGAGAAGTCCCAAGGCTGAAGCACCAGAGGGGGTGTGACTCCCAGGGCTCCTCTGCCTGCACTGCTCATTATTCTGATCCCTGCCAGACACAGAGGTGCCAAAATACCCTGATCAAGAATGTTCTCATGGGACTGCCAGTTCGGTGTCACACAGTAAGGAGGTGTAAGATGAGCCATCTGCAGTTAGGAATGCTTTTCCTCACTGAACACCCACTGACTGGTCATTTCTATCAATACATATTTACATCTGTTGCTACTTCTTGGTTTGAATACAGAATAAAAAGCTGTAGCTAACTTATTAACACCTACCAAGTCTCGTTGACACAAAAATGGTGTAGAGAACATTCTGTAATCACCTACTTTATTCCAGCATGTGATGTATCATGGTGGCAGTAGTTTCAGGATCTAAACCCTGATGATATTGTACTTTTTCTACTTTTTTTCTTCTCTTTTTAAAATAAGGGCTGAATCCTTAAACCCTTTGGTGATAGGATGCTTAAGTATGATACAAAACCAAATTCTTAATGACCGGAGTGTAGTTAGTCAGCTCTTTCAAATCTCCAGCATAGTCCAAGGGGAGTCTAATGTTCCACTCAGTAAAATGCACTGGCTATCTCAGCTTTACCTTCCCTGAAAAACTGTAAACATCATAGCAGATTCTATATTCAATTCAACACAGTCTGAAATGATTGGCAGCATCTGCTTCACAGAGACCCAGGACAGAGCCAGCATGACCACTGCGTTACCTTGTGCTCAGAAAACTCCACCATGTCACTGAGAACATCATTTGAGGGAGCCCATACTGTGTGGTGACTTTGATTGCATTGCAGCTGCTTTCATAATGTACTTCGTGTAGGTGAGGGACACAGCATTTTCAGTCTTGGGGTTTCATCAGATTTCTTGAGCAGCCTGTCTCTCCTCCCAACACAAATATATAAAGTCCCTCTGACAGTAAAGTTGAAAAAACTGGAGAAAGTATATTTGGGTTTGTGCATTAGAGACAATGAATGACTAGTCAGTTATTCATAATTTATGGTACTTTCGAAAGGAAAAGAGAGAGAAACCTAACTTTTCATTAGAAACTTTCCAAGGAGGGAAATAGTTGTCCATTTGCTGAAAGAAAAAATATTCTAACATTTCTACATGGAAACTGCTAGAAAACTTTTTTCTGTTTTGTGAGAAAAAGCAAAGTAAAATCCCAGCTAACAAGCTAGTATGGCATTTCAGTATAATGAAATCTGATGGTTGATGTGCTAGGGTCATTCATAACTGATATTGTTTCTCTACTCCATACAAAAACATGGATAAAAAGTAAAATTATTTTTTGTTGGTGTGTGGGGCAGTGGAAAAGTTGAAAGGAGGTTGCCTACTTGTCTTCTTGCTTTTGATGGGAAGAGAAAAGGTAGCAAGAAGGGACACAGGAGCTTCTATCACCTTCATGGAGGAGCAGAAGAGCCTGGATGTCCTGCCCCTCAGCAACTAGAATAGTGGGGATGTGGGATTGGATGGTTGAGTGACTAGCTACATATTTAGTAACAGGAGGGGATAGTTCAAAGAAAATTTTGTCGTATAGATGAGATTTTTTGTTCTAATAATAATTAAAAAAAAATTTCTGGACCTAGAGGGGTATTTGCCTCCCTGGATATGGGAATAAAGGAGCACAGAGTGCTGCTAGTGGAGCTCTTTTGCAGAGTACTTGTTTTGAAAGAAGAGTCTAGCAGATACAGTGAATTTTTTTGAGTGACTCTGAGCTTTAAAACAGAGAACCTACCTTTTGTTTATCTTGAACACACAGTTCAGCTGAGAATGAATGACCACAGTAAGCTATAAAGCATGAGCAAGTTGGCTGAATGCTATTTGCTGATTTTCCTAAACAAGTAGAACAGAAATTGTTAGAGCTGTATGAGAACTGACCTGGAAATACATTCAATGTAGTAGACAGAGATGAAGTTGGGAAATGCGAAAGAAATTTAATACTTGATTGGGGGAAAATAAAGCTCTCTAATTACCCAAATTATTTAGGTAGAAAACATATTCCTAGATGAAACAAAAGATGAAACAAAAGCATCTATGACTTCATAACTGAAACTGCTGTAAAAAATCCCTATAACTTCAAGTTGAAGGGTTGAAGGACCCTGGGGCTAGGCCCTGGGTTTCTCTGGGTGAAAGAGAGGGAGAAAATGCTCCAGGTCTGATCCGGTGGCTGCTGAATCTAGTGAAAGCTTTGGTGCTGACAGTTGTGTGCTTTGCTGCAGTTTTGAAGCCCAGTTCATGCAGCTCACATGTGCTTCTGGTCATAATGTGGCCCTGCTGCCTGGGGTGCTGAGAGCTGATTCAGAGAGCTATCAAGTGACCCTCCAACCTGTGCTAAAATGTGACAGGATGGCTAAAATGTGTCTGCTAGGGCACAGAGAGGAAGGAGTCCCCTTGCAGTGTCATCAGTGCTTCCCATGGGCATGCCTGGATAAGGAAAATACATGGCTATACACACACAGAGTTTCCCTGGGGGAGACAAAAGTATAATGAGAGCCTCTGTATGACGGTTGACAGGAATGTTTTTCAGCACCCTGTAAAGACATAATACCTTCTCTGGGTCTCTGCTAGAAAATTGTCTATAGACAATACTACTTGGGTGATGCATCTCCTCCTCCCTCTCTCCATCACAGAGTATTTTGGCTTTTTAAGGCAGAGATCGCACTTTGTGTTAGGCTGATGGAAAGGTGAGCTGTTTATCAAAGGAACTAATTCTTGAGGTTTCATTCTGTCCTGCGTGAGTCAGTAAACTTGAGAGTGTAGAAATCAGCTGGGCTTTTGCTAGAGGAAGAATCTCTAGTGTCAGCTCTGTGTGTTGGGTTTTGTTTGTTTCCCCCAGTGGTCTCTGTTGTCTTTAATGCACTCTATGGAATACATCTATGGTCTCTGCATGTGCAGGAGTATATGTATGTGCTTCCTGCAAGATTCATGACAGGCTTTCTAATATTTTTAGGGTGCTCTTGTTGTTTGGATCCATTTGAGGTAGCCAGGAATGCGTTACTGGTCACTTGGAAAAATTCGCTTCTGTGAAAAGTTATCTTGCTGGCTAGTGGGGTCACCAGAGTCAACATACATCCTAACTTGCTCACCTTTTTTCCCCTGAAAAACCAACACTCTCTGAGTGGCAGATAAAAGGTATTTGGAACTTCAAAGTCTTCATCTGCATAGTTAAACTCACCTTTGTTTTGCTTTATGATGCTAAAGCAGGGAAGGCAGAAGAGTTTTATGTTGAGAATCTGTCCTGCAAAGTTTTAAATTTGTCAAGAGTGCTCAGAGACAGGATTAACATTCAATTCTCTTATATACAACAGATATGTTCAATAGGATGTAATAACAGCATTTTCAGGGGAAAAAAGAAATTTTCAAAACTATAAAAGTCACCTATGACCTTAGGTTGGTCATTGGAAGATTGTGTAATACTTGGGCTTTTGCTTTGTTTTTTTAACAGCAGTTTTCTAGCTAGAAAAAGGACAAAAATAACCATGAGGATAACTTCAACTCTAAATTTGCACGTGTAAATTGAGAGTTTCCTCACCTATCCTCTCAGTTCCCCAAATATATGTACATCTACTTTCTCTCTCCTTGCCCCCAGTTGTATTTGTCTGGAGGTACCAGTTGCAAAGAAACTATGGAAATCCATTTCTAATTCTGCCAGGCAGCAGGTGGAGAATTAGCATAGCCACTTTCATTATGGGAACCAGGAGGCACTGAGGATCTGGATCCAGAATCAGACATTTCAGTGAGCCTGTAAAACAAATGGAGGGCCCCTGAGATTTACTGCTGTTTAGTGATAAATTGCTCTCCCAGTTTTTCTCTCAGCAGTTTTCATCTGTAGTTTCAGTCTAACACAACAAAATAAGCTGGCTGGAGTAAAGCAGATTCCTTTAAATTAGGAACGTGGAGGTGTGGGAAGGGCTACAGGAGCTAATAGCTGGGCAGTGTGTTCCATGGACCAGCCATAGATGCCTGCCCTGGGTGGGTGCTGAGCACAGACAGCTGTGGCTGAGGGAAGGTACAGTCTATGAGTTCTTCTGCCAGCAAGACAGTGAAGTCCGTCAGAATGATGTCTGGCTTTGTGAATCTGGGGACTTGCAGCTCTAAACTTGTGTTTGCTCCCCACTTCCCTCTCTAGTCACAGGTAATTCCCAAGGTCTTTGTTTCCCTTCTACCAACTGCAAAGTGAGGAAAGTATTATTAGCTTGTCTCACAGGCTGTGGGGGGCAGGACATTCTCACTGTTGGGACAGTGAAGACAGTGCTGAAGAAATTATTCTAATTATATAGTTTGTATCCCCCCCCGGGGGGGGGTTGGGGGGGTTGGGGAGAGAGACTCCTTCCCAAGGTTCTTGTAGTTCTCTGTGTTCTGGGTTGCCTCGGGGACTCCATTTCCCAGAAGGCCATGCGCCTGTCCCAATGTCCCCCGGGAAAAGTTCACTCCCCTGCGAAACCCAGGGGTATGAAGGGCACCATGTGGTCCCCTGACCCCCTATTCTTCTGGGCGCCATTCCTCCAACCAGAAGCAAAAAATAAACACCTAAGGAATCCTGCCTCAGAGAATCCTTCTTGCACCTCATCAGAAAGGCTGTACCACTAAATAGCAGGTATAGTCTCCGTCAACCAGGGGAACGGGTGAAAACCGCGCCAGGGCGGAACGGCACGGGCCAGGTGCGGGACCAGCAGTGATGGTGGGGAGGGAGCATGACACAGGCTCAGTGGCACCCCGCGGTGGGCGAATGGAGAGCAGGTGGTGCCGGCCATATTCGCTGAGCCCCTGCAACCTGAGAAACGGAGCAAGGGGCAGTCGCACACCCCCCACGGGCAGCCCACACCGCAGCGTCTGTAACAGAAGCTGCGTAGCCCACCCTGCCACGTGAGAGAGCGCTCCCCTACCCCCGCGCAGCCCTTTCGCGGGAGAACATGGAAAGTAAGAACTGCTACAACAGGCCTGGAAGATAAATTCATTAATATTTGTGAAACATCAGATACCATAGTGATGAGTGCCACACAAACGCCCATGAGGAAATTAATAGTTCAGTATTCAGAGCAGGGAGTGGATGTTATGCAGTAAATAAGGTGAGACTACACGTTGAGTGAAGAGGATGAAAAGAAATATTGAATAGCTAATTTAGTCCCAGAGCAACATCCAGTGTATGCACTGATTGAAGGAAGGGTCATGTGGAAACTTCCGATGCAATTGCATTATTAAAGATTGTATTGTACATGTGTACACCAGACGTCTAAAGCCAGGTCACGTGTAGAGCATTAAATGTGACCCTTTCTTAATATTTGATCGTTTATTTTTGTATCTGTTTAGTTTTTAACATAGCTCATTTTAGAGAAGTAATAATGTTCCCTAAACAAAATCTGTTAGGAATCCATACTTCATTCCTTATATATTTTGGGATGGAAAACATGATACGTGGAGAAAACATGCTGTCCTATAATAGTAGTGAAAATTGATTTAAATATGTACTGAGGTGAAAATTAGCACATCACATGCCATTCCAATAACAGGGAAAAGGATAATCTAACAAAGTACCAGTGTATATAAACTGACTAGAAGTAAATTTCCTGCTGGTAACTGCAACTTTGAATTTAACACCAAAGGAGTTTAATTGCTGTAATCTGGGTGTCAAAAGCTGACACTTACTAGGCAAAGGGCTATTCTTACTACACAAGAGGAAAATCACCTATGCCTGCACATTATAAGGAAAGAAAAACCTGGTTATGTTCTGTTTGCTGGGTAGGGTAGTTAACTGTAATGCTGCCAGTTTCCTTTTCTTATTCCTATGGATAGAACCCATATATACATCAGGTACAAAGGGCTAACCTCTCTTTGTCACAACACTCACTCCAGTTAACAAATTTAACAACAATGCAGCTTACTTTTGGAATGGGTGATATAACTAGATAAATTGCAGCTAGATAGACCATTGAATTACTTTACTTAATGTTTTTTTAACAGTAAACCAGTTTTCTGGAGAGTACTTGACCAGCTATGGCAGCAAATAGTTTTTGTTGAATAAATTTGACAAATAGTGGTGAAATGTGCCTAATATTTGATGAATGTAGCTTGGCAGGCCCCTCATTCTCAGTTGATTTTTAAAGCCTTTTAATTCTCTTGAAATTATTCAATTTTCTTTACTCTTTTTCTGCTATGGGTTTTCTAATCCTAACTTTACTTTCTCATCTTTACCATAACGGTCTTCTGAACCTGTTTCTTCTACCCCGCCCCCCCCGCCCCCCGCCGTGCTTTCTCTACTCCATGTCATGTTTCCTCACTCCTCCTGTATTTCTAATATTTTTAATTTCTGCTCTTTTCTCAAATTCTCATTCCCTCTGAAAAACTAATGACTCTTAACTCTCATGTCCATGCCTTGGAAACATGCTATGTACTTCATAGTTGTGAACCACTAGGAAATAATGGTGTTGGCAGTAGTCAGAAGCTGTGTTTAGATGAGAAATCACTCCTTTTACTACAGGCTTCTGGGAAAGAAGAAGGACACTGATGTCTTCGTGATGGTCATGAGCTACTTGGACATGTTACACTATTGCCTCGACTGGTGAAATCACCCCCAAATTCCCTATATTGGTTTATACACACAAGGTGTTTTCCAGTCTCCACACCCACCTGCTTCCAAGCCATCTGCTGCTGAGTGGGTAACTACAAGCAGATGTCAGTTTGTGCCCTAATGTGATGGGGACAACTCCATCCCATATTTAAGTGTCTTTTGCTGTTCCTTACTCCTGCTCAGTGGGAGCTTCCTCAAACTTCAGTGCCAGCCCCGTTTGAACACCACTGGATTCCTTGCTCTTTGGTGTTCTGGAAAACACTGGCAGTGACCTTGGGTGTTCTCCACTTGGTGGCTTGAGAAATATCTGAACAGCAAGACAAGTCCTGAAGCACCCCTGCCAGAATGCTGGGAAACAAGAGTGCTTTGTTTTCATGCCAGGATGGTTTTCTTGCCAGTGATAAAGTTAGAAATGTTTCTTTGTGTTGGTTCATTTTTAATTGGCAAACTTAGTCTCTGCAGATATCAGAAGCAATTGTCCAGATAAGGTGTGTGTCTAATTTGCTACATGGGTCTTCAAGCTGTGTTGTCCTTTACTTTAAGCCTGTGTTTAAAAGGTAGTTTTCAGCTCTTTTGTTTCACTCTATCTTTTGCAGGTAATTAGCGATTGCTTTTATTCCAACAGAGGTGAGGAAAGAGGGCAAAGCTGGTGCCATTGAGCTGAGTAAATTCTCTTGTGAGATTAGGGCAGAACTACTCTAAATCCCCAGCTACCAAGTCACTGTTTCACTCACAGCTTTTTTTCTTCCCAGGGGAGAGACACTTCATGGGTCAGGTGTATCTCAAGGATTTGTCCTTAATGCTGACAGCTACTCAGCTCCTTCAGCTGCTGCCAGTGCAGAGTGGGTGTAAAAAACTAGTGCTTCACTGTGGTCTCCTTCCAGAAAAACAGTATCTATAAAGATTTGGAAAAGTCCAAGCCCTGTCAGTGCCTCACCTTAAAAGCTTTGTGAGAGGACAAGCATGGTGTTCTTATGAAGTGAAAAGTTTTGGATGGGGAATTTGAATTTTTTTTTTGTTTGTTTTACTTCCTTAGATGAACATAAGCCCAGTACAACACTGGGCAGTTGACAGGCACCCAGCTGGTAATATCCATAATTGCCCTGTGCAGCGCACAGTGATTTTTTTCAGTTGGCTTTCTTTTATTCATCACTTAGTAGCTGTAGTGATTGTCCCAAACTGATGCATCCTTGTAACTGATGAAAATGTGAATAAGACAGAAAACACTTTCTGTTGTCTGAAGACATATTGATCAGCTTGATGTCCACTGACTGACTCAAGTGTTAGCTGCAATCAAAACCAAAGCTAATTATTTTGGTTTGATTTCTTTTTAGAACTAAAGTTGTTTGTGAGGTTTAGACACAGTTCCTGTTATTCTTGCATTGTAATGGCAAAGGCTTTCTTGTTTTCTTTTTTTTTTCTTTTCCCTCAGTTACACTGATAATTTTCCAAACAACACAGAAATATTTAGTCTGGTTACATCATTTTATTTTTCTATCTGAAGTGATTGAGTGTTGATTTTGCATAGTTAGTAATTAACCAATGCGTGAAAGTCATATCTAATATTGTTAACACGAGTGTACACAAAGTAAAATAGAAAATACAATTTCGCATTGATTTAAAAATTGCTATCTAAAGAGAGTTACTTGTATCTGATATTTAAAAATTATGTGAGAAAATCACAGAATCTGAAATCAAGACAAACATACTAAGATAAATACTTTTTTTCCCCTTATCTCAACGGAGGAGAGGATGATTTTATTTGTGGCTGAAATTGAAAACTTTCTAGGAAGCTGAACATGAAAAGAACACACAGAGTGGACAGTCTGATACCTGCAGTTATCTGCCTGTAGTTTTTATAAATGTGTCATCTCTTTGTGAGATAAAGGTCCATAACATTTTGCAGAAGTGCCTATTATGCACCTGTTATGATTTTGCTGTTTAAAGTGCCAATTCCTCACATCATGCTTAGGTCTTTAAAGATAATATGGATGAAATCAGTGCTCTCTGTTGAAATACTCCCACTATCACCTAGGGTGAGCTGCTAGGCATGGTCTCTGTACACAAGTTGAGAGTTCCAGGAGTAATTTTTTTTTAAATATTAGCATTTTCTTTCAGATAAAAAAATCAACCTCCTGATTAATCTTTCTTAATAATTAAGTAGTCTAGAATTTTTCTTGGTTGTGTTTTATTTCTGAAGCTTTCATTACAATTGAGCATACAACCCACAGCACACAGACTTGACTGATGCACAGAACAAGAAACCTGCTATAGCTCTCTGTGCTGTAACACCAATGTTTTAGGTGTTTGACTACTGCAGGGGAATGTATAACCTTACCAAAAGCTTGTATGCTCTAGAGACTATCCATCAGAGACAATTTTATTTTATACAACCTGGGAGGTGGGAGAAAAATTCAATGTTCCGTGCCTTGCTTAAAAGTAACTTCCTTATAATTTTTGGAATTCACTTTATAGAACTGGTTGTAATAGCAAGCGCCTTTTGAAAAAATAATGGAAATACAATAGTGCAAAAGTCACTCCTTTAAAAAAAAACCCCGAAACAAACTAACAATAACTTCCCCAGCAAAAGATGCCAAAAAGGAATTTGGAGTCTTTCGCATTGTACCTGAAGAAAAGATCACTCATCAGTATAGGTGGGGAAGGGGAAAGTTCAGAGTCATGCTGTGCCTTGGGGTCATGAAAGCATGTCCTATTCTCTTACGAGACCCTTAATATCTTGACTGTAAATTATTCTGAGTCTTTATAATTTACTAACAATTTCTTCACATTCTGTGGTCCACAGAAGAGCTGTGCTCATTTCAGTCACTACCCTATTCACAAAAGTGAATTCCTCCCCAAGCATCCCATAGGCAGTTTCTAGGCCTTTCGTGACTCAAAAAACCTCTCTAATGAGCTAATTATTAATATTAATTAATTAATTAATTAATTAGTTTTATCATTTATGTTAATGCTAGGTGTTAGAAAACTTTGGTTATGCGTATTGTCCAACCTGTTGAGTGGAAGTGGATGAACAACATTGGGATTAAGGTGGGCAAGTGCTTTTTTTAATTGGAAGAATGAAATTGCAAATGCATCTCCATTACTATGACTTTTAGAGTGCTTTAACTATTGATTGAAGTAGAAAGAGAGAAGGTACTGGAGTGCTGTGCTTTTTTGTCTTTCCTCTGTCCTTTTCATTTTGAAGGAAGGTGGCAGTCAAAGGTGTAGGTTTGCAAGAATCCATCTGATGGTGTTGCAAAGGCTATGTGCTCTAGACTGAATCCCTTCATCCTCCTTCTGCCTTTCCTCTTGATTGACTCCAAGATGGTGAAAACATGAATCAGATGCTGAGTCACTCAGTTTTGCCAAAAATGGGATCCTCTGTACGAGCAAATGCAAGTCTTAGGTCTGGGAACTTTGATGTGGAAAGGAATTATACCTCTAAAGCTGGTGACAGCAAGGCAGGTAGTCTGGGGACTTCAGTTCTGGACTTGTAAATCCTACTTTAATCCTACTTCTAAATATAGAATCCTCCTGTGGATTTAGGCTTAAGTGATTTCTAGCAGGAAGGACAGTTCAACACTGAAATTGTTTAACAATAAATAAATATTTAATTGAAATATTTAACAAGGTTGTGTAATTTCAATTATCAGATGATTTTTAACTTGTGTTAGAGGTCTGTAATGATGGATTCATACACAGTAAACTGTCTTGAGGCAGGGGTTGAACAGGATAGGAACTCAAGGTCACTTCTAGCCCTACTTTCTGTAATCTACATTTAGAATAAAGCATTAGCTGTTTGTCTGTGCTGGCATTAATGTTTTGTGGTTGGTTTGTTTCTGTGGAATGTAGGTGGAAAAACAAGACAATCTGCTGAGCATTATTGCTGGTCTCTCAAGCTTTGAAGTCATAAAGCAAGCATGCAAGGCTGTCATAAAATTGATCTGAAGAATCTATTTCACTATTTACTGCAGGAGACATGTTCCATCCTGATTTCTATACTGTGAAGTTATGCTAGGTGTATTCCGTGCTCTGGAGCAAAGCCACTGAGACCAATTAAGTTCTCTGGATATTAATGAAGATACAACTGAGAGTGGAATTTGACTCATTAACTTCTCTGGGACTGCATAAATATGAATTGGGAACAGTTTTGTTCATACAAGTGTGGTCGAATCCAATACTTAAATGCATATGTAGCTGAGTATAAAATTACTATGTGAGATCCCTAGGCTAGGAGTGACTACTGTAGAATGAACAAAAACGACTGTAACTGTGCCCATTGTCTGGAGAAAAATCTTAGCAGGTTTGCTTGCTTTTCTTCCTGCAATATATGGACTTAACTAAATGTTACAGAGTTAATTTCAAATGTCTCTCCCTCAACATGCTTCCTTGAAATTCTATGAAATAAGAACTTGTATTTAATAAGCAGCTGTGGTCCACAAGTTCTTTAGAGTGAGAGGAAAGTACAAAAATTTTTGATTACCTGTCCAAAAGTAGAGTTGAAAGGGAAATTGCTGGTAATGGTACAGTCAGGATTAATTAGATTGGAGTACCGGCTACTGTCTTTAAACTGTAGCACTGCTGCCTTGTGTTTGTCAGGTATCAGAAAGTGAGAAGTATTTAGCCTGGTCAACAATGGATTTGATAGAGAAAGGCACATTTGCAACGTAGTAGGCAGCACTCTGAGCTAGCAAATGTGATTTGGGTCATTTGAGTTCTGCTGCTAGTCTCTAATAAGGAAAAAACTTGCCTGTCACTATTTTAGTTGCTAGAAATTCGTGCCAGTCTTTAAAGTTTCTTTGTTGTCTTGAAAATGTTACATTTAGCAAACAGATTAAAAATTAGTTCATACACGAATACACACATTTTAAAACTGGGACCTAGGTGTCCCTTTTTGTATGCCAGTGAGCCAACCTAAGTGTTAGAGCTGATGTGAGATATGCTTCTGCTATAGTTCCCTATCTTGTATAGTGCAAGATTGAGCCTATTAAGAACTTTAAAATTTCAGGATGTGTTTCTTAAAACTGAATTCTTGAGATATGCTGACTATTACTGCCTTCTATTTTAATTGACTATAAAAAGTAATGGAATTATTTAAAAGTGGAACCATTTTTCTGCTGCAGTGGAGTTCAAATAGCTAAATATTCTTCCCATCTCTCTGTGGCAGATTGACCCTGATTGGGTGACAGATGTCCAAAGCTGCTCTATCACCTAGCTGGGTAGAGGAGAGAAGATTCATGGGTCAAGATAAGGACAGGGAGAGATCACTCACTCACTATGGTCCAGGAAAAACAGACTTGACTTGGGGAAATTAGTTTAATTTATTACCAATCAAATCAGAGTAAGATAATGAGAAATAAAATAAAATCTTAAAAACACCTTTTCCCCAACCCTTCCCTTCTTCCTAGGCTTAACTATCTCCTCCCCAACAGCTGGTACAGGGGGATGGGGAATGGGCATTGTGGTAAGTCATCACATGTTGTAGCTGCAACTTCTCTTCAGGGAGAGAATTCCTCACACTCTTCCCCTAATCCAGTGTGATGTTCCTCCCATAGGAGACAGTTCTCCATTATCTTCTGCAATGTGAGTCCTTCCCATAGGCTGCAGTTCTTCACAAGCTGCTGCAGTGTGGAGCCCTTGAACAGGGTGCAGTCCTTGAGGCATAGCCTACTCCAGCTTGGGACCCCCATGAGGTCACAAGTTCTGCCAACAACACTGACACAGTGTAGGCTTCTCTCTCCATGGATCCTCATGTCCTGCCAGGAGCCTGCTCCAGTGTGGGCTTCTCACAGCCTCCTTTGGGCATCCACCTATTCTGGCATGAGGTCCTCCATGGCCTGCAGGTGGATCATTGCTCCACCCTGGACCTTCACATGCTGCAGAGGCACATTCTTCCTCCATATGGTTTTCCCCATAGGCTGCAGGTGGATCTCTGCTCCACCATGGACCTTCATGGGCTGCAGGGGCACAGCTCCCTCACCATGGTCTGCACCACAGGCTGCAGGGGAATCTCTGCTTCAGCACCTGGAGCTCCTTCTCCCCCTCCTTCACTGACCTTCATGTCTGCAGACCTGCTTGTCTCACATATTCGTAGCCCTCTCTTTGGCTGCAGTGGCTGTTGTACAGGATTTTTCTCCCTTCTTAACTATGTTATCCCAAAGGTGCTACATTCCATCGATGGCCTTGGCCAACAGCAGGTCCATCTTGGAACCAGTTTGCATTGGCTTTGTCAGATGTGGGGGAAATTCTTAAAGCTTCTCATAGAAGCCAACTCTGCAGCTCCACCCTGCTACCAAAACCTTGCCACACCAATCCAAAACAGACTCTGTCATTCTTCACCAAGAATCACTTTATATCTTCCCCTCCATGTGTTCCTGAGACACCCAGCCTACCTGCGTTGTGCTTTTTGAACAGCTTAATGACACATTGCTGTCTGAGAGCCTATTTGCTGAATTCTTTCCAAAGTTTGATTTAACAAATAGTGATGCCATGATGGTAAATCCATCATGAAGAGAGTGAAAATAAAAAACTTTGCAGTACTAGCTGAGCACTGCTAGCAGAGATCAAAGCAGGTTCTATTTAGACTTTGAAGCTCTTTTTCTGCAGTTGCAATGAAATTCCTTGGGCTAGTGCAGTCCCTCTTTTCCATAGCACTGCAGTATTTTGTCACTGGACAAGATTGTGCTCTAACTAGATAGATTCCACTTATGCTTGAACTGATGCCAGCCAACTGAGGAAAGTGCAAAATTTTGTATGATGACCTTAGAGGCATGAGATTGCCTCTTCGGTGGTATTTCTGAGATGTACAACTTCATTTTTTAGCTAGGCCTTTTACCCCCCAACCCCCATGTCTTTGTTCTTAATCCTAATGCTACCTGCAATGCTGGTGTGCTTCCCTCGGGGCACTTACTGTTCTGCCTTGTACTTGCTGTACACTTGTAATTAAAGGTGTGAGTGTGATTCCTTCCTTCTTAAGCAAACTGTATCCACTTCCCAAGATTGTGCAGTCTTTCTTACTGGCTTACAGAGATGATGCTAGAAACTATGTGTGTTCTTGCATAGAAAAGCTAGCAGGAGCCCGAGAGGTTGAAGTAGGGAACAGGTTTATTAGTTAGGTCATCCAGAGAGCCTCCTGGTCAATGCAGGGCAATCCTCTACTCATTTTTGTATACTTTGTTTCATCTAAATTTAGCTGCCCCCAAAAGATGGGACTTCTGTCATTGCTGCTGGAAGACTATAACAGGTTAATACATCTCACATAGAAGAAGTTTTTCATGATGTTCCATGTAAATTATTTCACAGTTGAAATATACCTCGCTGTCAGGGAGCAGCCTAAATTTTCACTTTCTTAATTTCACCCCATTACTCCTCGTTATATCCCTTGTACCAATCTAAATAATTCATCATCCTCCTTAATGTTTATACCCTTCAAATATTTATAGGCAGTTATCACATCTCCTTTTAGTCAGAGCTTAGCTGAGCTGTTCGTATTTAGACCTTTTAATCTTTCTTCATAAGAAAATCCTTCTACAGGAGATGGAGGGCCTGATCCTCAAAGGTATGTAGGTGCCTGTCATTGACTTCAATGGAATTTCTGGTCTAGATATTAGTACCATTAGGCAGCAGGTTTTTTCTCCTCTCTGAATTGCTACGAATTTTTCAGTATTAGACACTAAGTGGTACAGAACTGAATGTGATATTCTAGGAGCATCATGGCCAGCCTTCCCTGGTTTGCTGGGTCATGTATCACCTCAGTACGTGCATCCCCCAGGTTGTGTTGTGCCTCTTGCTCTCACACAGCACAGGAAATTTGTTTCTATGGTAGTGTTCAGTATTGCCCTTACTTGCCTTCTGGACCTCTATATTCCAGATTTCTTACTAGTGAATTTGCTATTCTGTGTGTGTGTGAGTAAATATATTTATTATAGATGCATATATATATATATATATATAAATGGTACTTACTGCCCATCGTCTGAACATAGAGGAAAATTAAGAGGCTCTGCTGAGCATTAATCTCTACATCATTACACTATATAGTTTTCCAGCTTCATATGGTAGCATTAATCACTACTTTTTGTTTACAGATTTTTTCAAACAATTTATTGTCCATGTAACTCTGCTCATATCCAAGCCAATTTGAATTAAGATTGTAAGGCAGAATTCCTATATCAAATGCTTTACTAAAATCCAGCTAGAGTAAATATAGTGCAGAACATATTTCATCGTTCTCAGTGGTCTCTTAGGTCCCTCGGGTATGAGTTTTTGTTTAAATCTTTCATTTTTGGTTTGTGAAGTATGAAATATGACTAGTGGTTCTGGTTTCTGGGCTACCACAACTGAAAAAACTCTCATTCCAGTCAGAAATGCAAATAGTCATCCCACGTTTGGGTTCAGGATAGACTGAAATTTTGTTAAAGTATCAATTTCTACCATTACAAAAGAGTTTGGACACACAGGTGTAGGTCTGGAACCAGTCAGAGCTGGACAGATCAGCACACTAGTGGTAATGACTATGTTTTTGTGGGCTTGACATAAAATATTTTTAGGTTTTATTCTTTTAGTCCCTTTTGTTTAAATTAAGGAGATTGTTAAATATTTTGAAATTAAAGTCAAGCACTATGTAAATGTGTAAAAGCAACCTTGGTGTTGAGTGGATAAAACTAATAATCATATTTGAATGAACTTTAGAGATATTTCTTGGCTACGTCAAAGTTTTGTCTGAGTAAATAGCTTTTGCACAACTCTACTTCCATTTTGAGTCTGGCAAACATGAATTCAAATCTTAGAACTTGATACTGTTATTTTAGATGCCATAGTCCTGGTGCAAAGTGATACTGCATCACAGCATGTATATCACCCACAAGCCTGCCAGACCGAACTGTCTCTCCTTTGCCTGTTTTTCTGACAGTGTTTGGGTGGTGGATTTGGGATTTTTGCCTGAAAGGGCTTGATGCTTGTCAAGTCTGTAAAAAAATGACAAGACTTCAAAAAGTTACATGGTAGTAGCACCAAATTTCAATGACTTTCCTAAGGCTGACTGTGCTCATCTATGCTATTTTTCTGGATGACCTTTTTTTATTGCAGTGAGTGGATTTCTCTTTTTAGTATTCAATACAATGCATTTATCATCTTTCATCTCTCACTATTTCACATTTGCTTATTCAGAATCTTATGATACAGATTGTCATCTACAGCAAAAGTATTTTACTGAAGAGCCATTTCAGTCTTCTACAGAGCTCCTGTGCATTATTTTGAGTCTTATACACCATTGCCTTCCAGAGGTATAGAATTTCAGCTTCAGTCTTGCAAAGCTGGCTTGTTGTTAGTTTTGTGATTTTCTGACATCACATGAATTCACATGAATTCATTACAGGAATTCTTCTGTTGTTAAAACTGCTACCTAAAAAGCTGTATGCCTAAGTGATGCAACTATGCATATATGTGTCCTACTACAGAAACTCACACTCTGCCTCTTTCTTTGCAACCCATGCCATGTGAGGGACTATTTTAAGTTACATTATCAAAAGAAAGATTTTGATGGTATAAAACCCGGTCTTCCCTGGCAGTGTTGGCCCATATACTGTCGGGGTGGTACGTATAAATAATAAAGACCTGAAGGCCCCAGAATGTACCACCAAAGAAAAGGAGCTCTGGTGGAGAACTCCCAGAGCTGGAGGGCTCGCCCGGGGAACAGACATCACTGTGGTGTAACCCAAGTTATAACAAGCCCACCTCCGAGTCCCCTCATTGGATATCCAGTTGTCTATTAATTTCTGTATACTCCCCAAGTTCTAGTAAGTTCTCCGTTATTCAGTTAATGATTTGTTCTTCCCTCTTTACTCGTTCTCCTTTCCTCCCCATTCCTCAAGTTACTGGCTCTGTAACCCTGGACCCTCCCTAACCCTTCCCCTGTACCCTCACCTAATTGGCTGTTTGTTTACCTTAAGACCCCGTGTCTCAAGCTGCTCAGGGCTCCGGTCCCTGAGGATTCCATTGTGGAATAAACCACAGTGCGCTCATACCTGGAGTCCCTCCTTTTGTCTTTGGGTCTCCTAGGACTTTCGTCATCGCCCCACTCCACGCTAAACCCAGCTCCCACTGGTGGGGCCAAACGTGTGCCCTCCTGGTACTTCCCCCCCCCACACACGGGGCGGCCGGGGCACTGGGATCGCATTGGCTTTTGGGCAGCCCTGCTATCCGGGAAGGCGTCCCAAGAAAGCTGAGAGGAGCGATAATATACCTCTCCTGAGTAATGTTTTTAAGTGTAGGCAAGCCACTTCTGTGTGACTTTTAGCTGAAACAAAGTGAACAACACAGAAAACAAAACTCAGAATCTTCTGTTAGCGAGTGAGCACTTAGCTGGGCTGCATGCTGGCTTGCACCAAGCTGGATCATTCAGACTTGAGGAATTTAATTTTTTTTGTTTTTAAACAGTAAGAAAAGCAAACAGGAAAGGAATAGCACCTCCTAAGAGTGATGTTCTACTACTTAATATCCACTTTTTTCTATTATAATTTTATACCTCTGCAAATGTGTAATGCTGGAGAATCAGGTCCATAGTGTTCATTTGACAGCTTGTAATGATTAAAAAAAATACCAACAGAGATGAAGTGTTCAGGGGTTAAGGGAATAAAAAAGACCTCACACATTTATAACTTTAAAAAAACTAAGATGAACTTATTGCAAAATCCAGTTTATTTCAGTGTTATATTTTAAACTGAAAAAAGTACTATATCTTTAGAAAATGTGATTAATTAAATGGTCATTTCTTATCTGTATAGGAACAAAATATTTGGGTTTTGATTTCATTAGGCTATTTTCTCTTACTGATTTGAATTCAAAACAGGCTTTTTCCTTTTGCAGATTTGAATTCAAAACTTTCAAATCTAATAAAATAGGAATGGCAGGAAGTTGATTTACTTTCTGCTCTCTTACTAGAATAATAGTGTTAGTTTCTTTAGTTGTAGGAAATTAATAATGACACCAATTATCGATCTTGTGACAGGTTAAGAAGAATATTATCTCAGTATATACTAGTCAGCTTGATCTATTGACTTGACCTTTAGCTTCTCTGAGAAACAAAATAGGACACCTGCATAACTTTGTGCTGTGATTTTGAAATTCTGACATAGTTTGGATTATAAATTTGATATTAGTAAAACAGTAATCTACCAGTAACATATGCAGATAGAGTTGAGACAGACTTTGGTCAATAACCAATGATAACATAGCTGTTGGGGGTTTGAGGTAGGGTTTTTTTGTTGATTTTGTATTATTTTTGTTAGGTTTCACCTCTTTTTATTTGTTTGGGGGTTTGGGGGGGTTTTTTCCTCAGAAAAAGGTCCTTTAGCAAAGAGAACCTGAACACAGGAATAAGCAAGCCTTCCAGTTCAACAAACAGCATGGGTTGGTTAATGTTGTCTGAATTTCAATCCCCACTTCCACTATGCCCAAAAATACTTTTTCGCCCAAAAATACTTTTTCTTGCTTTCTTGTGGAAAAGGCTATTCTAGTTTGGGTTTTGATGCAGCAAATCTACTAAAAAGCCAGTTTAATAAAAATAAGTTCTATATGATGAGGATGAGAGTTTGCAAATAGTAGACTGTTAACTAGTACAATCTAAAATTTTTTGTCATAGAAAAGCTGCTTTGGTCTCTCTTACTCTCCCTGTAGGTCTTGTGGTAACACCAAGGTCTCCTTTCTTTCTCTCTCTCTCGGTCATCTAGCTCATCTCTCTCATCTATTTCGTCTATCTCATCTATCTATCTCCATTTTTCTACTATCAGAGAAGGAGATAGGAAGGGGAGGCAAAATGGAGCAAGTAAGATGTCTACTTATGTGGGAAAACAGAGGGTTATGAAGACAAGTGCATGCACCCTTGCAGGAAGGGCCACGCCTCCTTGAGAACATCTGAAGGTGTCTTCTAGTAAGAGAATGCCTACAAAAATGAAGTATGAAATTGCTCCAAATTGAACCTTGGTTCAGTTTGGAGAAAACCATATTGATCAAGACCATTTTTCATAAAGTATGTAGACTTTCCTCTACAATATTCATAACAGTCACAAAAATTGTGCTAATCTTGTTGACGTCTAAGCCTGATCTGTGTTAACAATGAAACGTTGTTCCTGCTATCAGTCTCTCATCTGAAATAGCAGAGGTTCCTGTGACTGATGTGAAGGTTACAACCCTACTGACGAACAGTCTGATGCCTTGGGATAAATTCTCTCTTTCATAGTTCGCCCTCCTAAAAACCATGGCAACCTCACACATGCACAACTCCAAGCAAATAAACAAATATATCCACGTAAAAAGACAGTGAAGTTGCAAAAAACCCCCTTGAAATGTGCAAAAACTAGAAAATGTCAGAATTAATCTGTTAGTACAACTTTGTTGTGCTCCAGTGCACACATGCTTAATATAGTGGCCTACTTGTGTGTTCAAATACTACCCTTTTCTTAGGATTCCTGACTTGTGTTTCAAATGGGCCTATCTAATAGAGAAGTGAAGAAAATGTAGCAAAGGATGTTATTCCCCAGAAGTGCTTTGCCTTGATGTCTATATTCTTTTAAGTGTGCACAGTGAGTCAGATAGGTAGTTGCAAGGAGAGAAATTACAGTTTCTTGAGTTCTATCCTTGAGTATTAGGCTGTAGAAATGGATTTTCTTCCTCCTTCTCCCATAGAAATCCTGTATGATGTTAGGTGAGGGATTTCAGATCAGTCTTATCACAGCTGGCAAGGAATTTTCCACCATTGTTTCTTGCATGCCACTAACATTGTCTAAGATGGGAGTGCCTTCAGCTGAATTCCTTGGAGCTGTGCTATGAACATAAGTGATGGTGTACAGCAGCAGCTACAAAAGAAAAAGACAGTGCTCACCTGTGAAGTCTGAAGTTGGGTAACTTTTGTTCTTAATGCATTTGTGCCATTGTTGCCCATCTTCAGAAGGGAGGGAATGCTTCTGCCTCACTGGCAGGCTGTGAATGCTGACTTCTTTTCAGGACCTGCCATGGGGAGTGCCATAGAAAAGGCAAGGGGAAATTAATCACTCTGTTTTAGGAACAAAGAGACAGACCATAAAGTGAACACACACCACAGTGATAAATTAATGACTGTTCAGCCTTGTCCCCACATTGACCAAAACATGGATCCTGCAGAAATATTAAGAACACTGTCACTGAGAAATGTATCAGAAAAGCTAAGAAACAGGAAGCTGAATGAAGTTAGATATAATCATATTTCTGACACATAACTATATTTTATAACATTTTCATGGTTTTCCCTGCAACCCTTTTCCTTACAATTTTTTGCCGGGGATAGACAATGCAGCAGGAGTTCCTCTGAAGACCTGACTTCCCCAGGGCTTCTTGTATGCTGTAACCAAGACTGGGATAACTTAAATTTTTCAATTTCTAGACATTCAGATTGGATCCAGTGACAGAGTTAGAAAAATGAAACGTTATGGATTAGTAGAGCCTAGCCCTGGGTATTCCATAGGAATCACTGAAGGCCTTCTGTATTATTTCACTAAAGCTAGAAAATCTTTTCTTGGGAAAGTTCATTTCTGTACTGAGAGATGCTTTTTTCAGGCTTATTTCAAACAGTGGAAGGAAACGTAAAACAATTTTGTCACTTTTTTTTTTTTTTCCTCCTCTCATGCACCACTAAAATTATGTGATAAGAAGAACTTTTAGAGCTGTATGTATAGTAGGGTTAAAGACCTAATATGACCTGCTCACACAAGTAGTTCTATGAATGGTTTTTAGTATACCTGAGCATCCTACAATTTGTCTGAAACAAAACATAACATGATATACCACAGTCAGGAGCATTCTGAACTTAATTACTTCTATTTCATGGTGAGAAATTTCAAACAGGCAAATTTCAGCCAGAAAAAAATTGGAATCCATTTCCTATGTAATGCAGTTGCTTCCATACATGTTCACTCTTTTCTGGGATCTTCCAACTGTGACATCTTATCAGCAGGAGTACCCACCAACCCAGGCTAATTAAACACTGTACGGATTATTTCAGCTATGCTTAGTCTGGAGTGTCCTTATTCTTACAGGGCAACATTTTACTCTGCCAGTGGTGCCACTGAATTTTGTCAGCATTCTCAGACCCTGTGCAGTATTCCTGCTTTAGTCCAGCAGAGTTTGCTCACCAATTCTCCCCATTATTTTTACCTCATGTTTTTTTAACCTTGGGCACCCTTTAATCAAAACCAATACAACAAAAAAAGGGAATAGTGGGTCTCTGCAGGAAATTGTGCTTTTAACTGTTCTAAGTTTGGCGATTGTGTTTTATTTGCATAATGTTACCATAAGAAGGGAGAAAGTTCCAAAGATACATTAAAAAAAAGTAATGCAGTAGTATTACATGGCTTTATTTTCACTGGAGACTGAGTGTTTCAGAAAGGTGGGCTTTTGGAAGTTTTACGGTTAGACAAAACAAATTGCTTAATAATTGTGTTTTTCTGATGGTTTAAATTTCTATTATTAGCATTGGAGGAAGAACAGTGTTAACAAGTCAGAGTTTACTTCAATGAAGTGTAGGACCTGCCCGTAACAAGAGCTCTGATTCTGCTCTTACCAGTGGGATGGGCAGGAGCAAGAGAAAGATCATCTTTGGTATCGTGGCAGAGATACTGCTGTACCAAAAGTTATGACAAAGAATTTTCCTAAGCTGTTCTTGGCATTTGGTGTTGGGAGTAAAGCAATCTAAAAGGATGGCTGTCAAGTAATATCAAATAAGTTTCCTGTGGAAATATACACAAAATCTTTCACGTGGGAAATAAGCAGTTTATATGTACATGGTAGGAATGATGGATGGTAGATCTAATGGTTAGATTTTTGTTAAGGCAGCTTGCTTTTTAACAGGGTTTGTGCAAAGATATTCATTAGTATAGATCTGCACTGTCATAATCTTGGCCTTGACTCTTCAGTGGGAAGCTGAGAATGTTGGAAGTGCCAAGTGATGAATGCAGAAACAATCTCAGCATTTAGGAATATCCCAATGTTTGGATCCTTTTGTGAGGGAATTAAGTACCAAAAGTAAGGGTTTTATACTTACTCTGCCACTTACTGGCTTATCTTCCTAAGTAATGAAATCCCCAGCTAACCCTTTTTAGCATTCCTGTCCCATGATGCATGCTCAGTGGTGCTGCTTTGATCCATGCCATTTTGGGGTTTGATCTCTTCTTCTTCCTGCCTCTTTCTCTCTGTCCATCATCAGTAAAAAGCTGTTTTGCAGAACTTAGAAGCACACTGAACTTTTGAACTGCTATCAGTGGTTCAACTTTCAAACTGCTATCAACTTTCTAGGAGAGCAATTGCTATTTAAACTACTCCTATTGTTTCTTTTGGAGTCTTAGCCCAGATAAAGTAATCATTAGTGGTGGTGTGAATTTCTTTGGTACTCCTGTGAATGTGCTGGGAAATACATATTAAATACACTACATCCACATGCATAATATGAATTTAATCTCCAAGTCACTAACTCCCAGGTTTGCCTCCTGCTTCCCTTGGGGTGGGAAGCCTTGTAAGCTAATTAGTGATAGCACATAAGCCTCAGCCCTGAAGAACATTGCTCATTTTATTACTTGTGCTATGTTGAAAAAGGAAGGATGCTGCTGGATGATAAAGTGCATGGAAGCAGAAGAAACACTTGGCAATGGAAAAAAGCTTCAGTAATGCCCAGATATCTTACTACAAGGCCATCCTGCAATCACACATTACATGTCCCTGGTGAACCCACAGCTGAATGAATCTGAGAAACAACAACAAGACATATATGTGTGTGTGTGTGTGTGTAGAGAGAGATAGAGAGAAATGCGTAAGAGCTCCAACTACCTTCATGGGGCTCCTTGGAGGGTTCTTAAGGGATTGTGCTATGGCTGTCCTCTGGCCCTGAGCCGGTATATTTAAAAATTATATCTGCCTGGTCTCAGTAATCTAGCTAATAAAATGTTGATTGTACCTTTTCCTGGAAATGCACTCCTGAAAACGCTTCATCCAGTTACACAGAGATTCATAATTTGTATTCTTTTCTCCAAACATAGGGTGTTGCCCTGTTGCATATCTTTGCATTCTGCTGGGGCTTTAGCACTGTTAGAAGCTGGCTGTTGAAAGATTTTCCTTAGAACAGAGTGGAGTAATAAAATATCTTTTGTGAATGGGGGAGGAGAAAGTGGGATCCACAGCACAGAGAGATGTTCTAAATTTCAGAAATTAGAAATAAATTATTCAAAACCAGTAATATTTTTGTGGCACTGTAGCCTCTTCTGCTGGGGCTTCTTAGAAAAGCCTAAAAATAACAAAAGGTGTGGGATACAAAATAGCAAAGGCCAGACAAAATTCTCACTACTGAGATGAAAAGCTAGGCTTGGAGATTAACTTGCTCTTTGAAACCTCTTTCTTCTTACAGGAATAACAGTAGCACAGGCTCAGTGGCCCTTACCCTTACTGAAACCGAGTGAGTTAGAGCACATCAGGGACCCACGTTCCATGCACACCCGTTTCAATACAAATTAGCCACTAATTAGTCTAAAACACTGACTTTCTATATCAAAAGGTGTGTGGGAGTTCAGTTAACTCATGCCCCTTGTGTACGTAGTAATGATATCCCAATAACATGTGGATGTGTGTCTGGGAGATGCATGAACACCCATTAATGTGCCTACGCACTTTAGTTGTGTTTATATACAAACAGCATACATTTATTCCAGCACTTGTCAGTGGTTCATTTGTTAGCTGGTCATTATACCTTTTCCTGTGTCAGTATTCAACTGATACTCCAACAAGGGCCTGAGGGGTGTTCTGTCTCAGTTACAAATGTAAAGCCAAGAGCTCAGATACGTGAAATGTGCTGGGACCTTTTAGGTGCAGCATGAGGTGCTACTCTGATATTTTACATTATCTGCAGTAGAAAGTCTCCAAATTGCAGTGGTGTGGGCAACTTCAAGTAGAATGATTTCACTCTCTCTTGGGACAGGATCTTTGGGTTGCCCTTGAACAAGCCAGTGCAGATAGTAACAGAGTACATGTTCATCCTGTCCCTCCAGTGTAACAGACTGAAAGTAGAGAGGTGGATGTATGCTTGCTGAGAAAAATAAGTGGTTATAGGGGTGCTTGGTTGACTTTCCCAAACTTCCAACCCTGATCACTGCATAAACCCATGATCAAGCAGAGCCACATTAGTCTAGTTCCCAATGCCCTGGAGCTGATCTACATGTAATAGGATCTGGAGTGTTTTCCCAGGCCTTGTGTTGGACAGTGTTGCTGCATGGAATTGAACACCCTCATGTGTAAAGACTCCAGAGGAGGAGCTTTTTAAAGAGGGTTTCTTAATGCAAAGTTGTACAGAACTCCAAGCAACCCAACCGCAGATGGTGAGACTGGAGACATTGGGTGTGACCCAATATGCTGTCCTGGGAAAATTTCAGTACTATAATGCATTATTGCCTTCTTTTCTGAGAACTAAGGATATATTTTGACTTTTTTTGTGTACTGGAAGAGAAAAGGCTGGTATTGTTGTTGTGAAGTGTATGTAATCTAATCTTGTTCTGCAATAGAGGCAATAGTTTGTAGGACGTAGGATAAGCTTGATGTCTGTGCTTGTGTAAGGTAAATCACTGCTAAAACTACTGGACTTCTATGGTTATAAAATTTATTTGAGTTTGGTTGAAAAATCTGTCATAAAGTTGGATTGCTGAACAGCAAACAATTTTGAAATGAAAAAAAATTAAATGGAAAATAATATATATACAAATGTTTTCATTTTTCTTAACTGCCATGAAGCTATGAAACAGTCCTTTTTTGTAGTATCTATGGTAGTAAAATAATTCTAGATACAAAATAGGAACTGTAATGCATTTCTCAAGTACAGTGATTATGTGAGAGGCATTAGTCAGTTTTATATTATTATGAAATGTTTGAATTTAGAGGTAAAATTGGACTTAAGCTAAGGCCCTAGTAGGTAAATTGAAATGTGTCTTCCCTCAATCATATTCTTAACAAATTGTCTTTTCTACAACATTATCCTTTATGACTCAGAGTCTCTAAAATGTGGTTTCAGGTGATGCCTCTACTTGCTCTGCTGATGTTTGAAATGAGGAAATTAAAAAACAAATCATCTCCATATGTAGGTATCTTAACATTTTTTAAAATATATTTTAATTAAAAGTCCCTTCCCAATGTTAATTTTAGATGAATGATTGTATAGTGACAGACACCTAAGAGGTCCTGCACTTTGCTGTATTCCGTTAAGACTGTATGACTCGTAATTAGAAATGAACAAATGCCAAAACTGATCTTTTCTGAAGTCTGAGTGTGTTCAGAGAGGAAGACTGTGTTTTAATTAAGAACAGAGTGGCCAGTAGCAAAGTTCAGGTCCTCTATAGTGAAGCAGCATACCACTCAGCAAAACACATAAAATAGAATTAAGTTTTACCATCCTGACCAAAGCAATTTATGTGATCTTAAGCAGATTTTTAATTTAGTGGGCCCTAAAAATATACTTAGAGTTTGGAAATAAAAATATTTTTGCTGACTTTGGATATTAGATTTTACAACTTTGGTTGTACTCTTTTAATTAAACATAATTTTAAATGAGGTGATATTGAAACTTTTTTCCTAGGATTTGATAATACTCAACGTTTTCATTAGGTTTAAAAAAGTCTTCAGAATTCCTCATCCTCTCTTTTGAAATCTGAATCACCTGATACTTTTCCAGCAATGAATTTTGTGGACTCTGAGCAGTAAATAGGGCATGAATTGTCTATTGTACGACTGTGAATTAGAATCCTTGTGATTTTGAGTGACTACAGATAGTGGAAGTAGAAGACACCCAAATCATTCTTATATCAAGGATTACAATCAGAGTAGAAGCTGGTAATGCTGATAAACTTTTTATGGTCTCCTGAATACATACTTATTCCTGTTTCTCTTCAGATGAGTGCCATTATAATAAAATCTTTTGTTTACAACCTCTCTTCTAATCCAGCAAGCATGTGAATGCATTCAACATACTGTAGAGAGGGATATATTCATCTGTCACTGAAGTGCAATCACCTCTGAGGTGAAACATGGCACTGGTTCTTACATTAAAGTACTGCTGATAGTCTGATCACTTTTTTTCTTTTTAATCAAGATTAAGCCTCACCATAAATCAAGAACTACTTTTTCCCATTTTCTTTCTTCCTGTGACTTTTTATACTGGAACCAAAGTAGTTCTATGTCCTTTGTCAGTGCTTATTTTTGAGAACATGTAGTTTTGAACTTCAGCAAAGGATCTCAGTTTGCTATTCAATTTGTGCTACCGATAGACACAAAGGAGGAGCAAAAATGCCAGACAGTCCAGAGCTTAATATGTTTTTCACGGCTGGAGGTGACATGACAGTCCTCTTGTCATTTGACCATGAATTTAAAAATATTTGCCTGGAGCCAAAATCCACCACCATATAGATTTCTCACTATGTTGCAAGATTTAGGCCACCAAAGCTATTATTTTATTAAGGTGTCTTGAAGAGAGGCACTCCTTTGTAAACAGCCCTTGCCTTTTGAAAAGACCTTTCTCAACTACTATAATTTTTTTGTGCATTGATGACAGAGCAGCCATTAAATTTGGGCAGAGATAATGCCAGGTGATAAATTCTTTTTCTCCTGACCTCATAAATCAATTGACAGAACTGTACACTGCTTGGTGTAACAGTGTGCCATTTTTAATTTGCTACTACTGCAGCACAAACTAATTTTAGCACTTTAATGCTTGCTCTCTGATGCAGTTTGCAAAACAACTCCTGGTTAAAAGCGATACACCAGGTGGCTATATTTATTGGCCTTATACCAACAATTGACAACAAGAAAACCCCAACTGATGCCAGTATTAGCGTTATTACATCTAGGTACTAGTGAAAAAGGTAGCTATGTTTATAGTAAGATTTGTATAAATTCACATTATGCTATTAATATTTAGTTTGATTGTCAAAAGTCCCCTGCTGATACTTAGGGAAGAGAGGCAGAGATATCTCAAGTTTTAGTAGTCCTAGTTTGCCCAGAGTAAAGGAATCTGATTTTCAACTGGCATAGTTTTAGGTCAGGTTTTCAGAGGTCTACATGATTTCATTCTCTTGAGGAGTCTGTGGAAGAAATCCTCAGTGATCTATTTGTAGAGTTCTTCCCTCATTTTTCCATTAATATTTGGAAAGGGCCAATGAAAGTGTCCAAGAAGCGAGGCAATATTTGTTTTTCTGTATATTAGGAGTTCAAGAGATGTCACTTTGCTGAGTTTGATACCTTACTTCTGCCTCCTGGGAACAACTTATAATGTCTTTGTATTTTCACAGTAGCTCTATCTCCTCA
>VYZT01047520.1:0-11238 GCA_013400735.1 Pomatostomus ruficeps
AAAAATATAAAATAATAATGCCAGAGGATGGGAAACGCCTGAGCTGGAAGCTGCCCGATGTGCTGAGCAGCCACACGGAGCTCTCGGTGTCCTTGTCCCTCTGTGCAGCTCTGAGGCCAGAGAGGCTTTGATTTCAGGCTTTGATTTTATGAATTTGGGTGGGAAAGAGTGCCAGGAGAAATGTGGGGCCGTTTCAGAGCTGCTGGCACGTCCCTTTCAGAGTGAGACTGGCACGGGGTCACCTGGAAGGACACGATGTCTGACTCAGGGTAACCCCAAAATTTCTGTGTCAAAAGTCCTTTTATGGAGTGTCTCTTGTGCAGAATCCCCACATGGGACCCCAATGGGGTGTCTGGTGCCACCTCCGTGCTCCAGCAGGGTCACCCCAGAGCACAGGATTGCATCCAGCTGGTTCTGGAACATTCTGAGCAAGGGGGATATTCACAGCCTCTCTGGGCAGCCTGTCCCAGTGCCTGATTATCTGAACAGCAGAGAAATTCTTCCTCCTGCTCAGGTGGGCTTTCCTGGGCCTCTTGTCCCTTTGTCCCCTGTCCCACTGAGCAGATCCTGGGCCCTGCTCTGAGCATTTTCTTTTAATTGCTGCTGGTTGAGTGTCCTGCAGACACTGAGGGACACTGAGGAGGTTCCCTGTCAGCCCCAGCTCCCCCAGCCCTTCCTCACCAGAGAAATCCTCCCGTCCCTCATCATCCTCACAGCCCTCACCAGACCCACCCCAGGAGCTCCAGGGCTCTCCTGCACAGAGAAATCCAGAATTTCAATTTTATGAGTGACAATTTTAGTTCCCAGCAGCGTTTATTGTGCCACAGGAGCTGACAGACAGGCCAGGGAGGGCTCTGTTTCACAGATTAATTTGTTAATTGCAGATTGGCTTTGCCACGTGAGTTTTGATTGATTGGTTCAGCGCTTGGTGTATCATTATTTATATCAATGACAGCCAGAGGCAGGATTTTCCTTTTTCTCCTTCACTTCACTCCTGTCAGCAGTGCCAGGGACAATTCCCATAATCCCTTTCCTGTGAGGAATCTTTTCCTGGGCATTGTGGAGATCCCGTTCTCTGGGTTGGTGAACATTTTGGATCTCGTGAGTGCGTTGTGCTCATCATCCTCACAGCCCTCACCGGACCCACCCTAGGAGCTCCATTTTTCTCCTGCACAGAGAAATCCAGAATTTCAATTTTATGAGTGACAATTTTAGTTCCCAGCAGCGTTTATTGTGCCACAGGAGCTGACAGACAGGCCAGGGAGGGCTCTGTTTCACAGATTAATTTGTTAATTGCAGATTGGCTTTGCCACGTGAGTTTTGATTGATTGGTTCAGCACTTGGTGTATCATTATTTATATCAATGACAGCCAGAGGCAGGATTTTCCTCTTTCTCCTTCACTTCTTGGTCAGCAGTGCCAGGGACAATTCCCATAATCCTTTTCCTGTGAGGAATCTTTTCCTGGGTGTTATGGAGATCCCATCCCTGGGTTGGTGAATATTTTGGATATCGTGAGTGCGCTGTGCTGCGTGCAGAATTTGCATTAAAAGTGTTTGCCGACAAAAATAGAAAATTCCAGAATAAAATTGTATAAAGTGAAAAAGGCAGGTGTGGTTTGAAAATTCACTATCAGAAGGTGCTGGAGTTGAATATTAGAAAATCATCCAGATCAGGTGAAAAATGATATTCGGAGAAGTCCTGATAAGCAGAGGCTAAGCAACGAAATTGAGGTAGATTAGGAAAAATAGAACACACGTGCGCACACGTTGGCAACTTTTTATAACACACGTTTACGTGTAACGCACATTTACCGCTTTTTACTTTCCACCAAATTATTTTTAATTAAGAAACAAAATTCCAGCGTGGTAAATCCATCCTTAAAATTCTTTTTGGCTTGGGAATCCCGCTTCTTAAAGTGACGGAAAAGTGATTAATTAACGAAACCCACGTTGACTGTGCCTATTTCCGCGAGCCGGGCGCGTAGGCGATGGATTTGCGTAGTTCAATCGACTTTAGCGGTGTTTCAATGCGGTAGCTCGGTAGTTTGCGGTGGTGAGGTTGGCTTTTCCCGGGTATTTGGATGCTTGCTGTGCCTTTTGGGCGAGTTTCCCGGCGGCCGCGCGCGTCCCGCTGGCGTAACGGATTTTTGGCCGTCCCCACAGGCAAAGGCCCCGAGACGCTCTTTGCTGGCTACAACCTCAACGATAACGAGTGGCACACGGTGCGCGTGGTGCGCCGAGGGAAGGGCTTGAAGCTGACGGTGGATGACCAGCAGGCCGTCACAGGTACGCGGACGTCGGCATCGCGCGCGCCCTCGAATAAATAGCAAAAAAGCAAAAAATAAAGAAATAAAACAAAAAAAAAAAAGGGGGAAAAAAGAACAAAAAAAGGAGCAAAGAAATTGCGAAAGAAAGGAAAAAAAATCATCAAAAAATCAAAAAAAACCCAAAACAGAATAAAAAGAAACAACAAAAAAAACCCCTAACAAACAAACAACAAAACCAAAAAAAACCCACAAAAAAAGCCAAAAAGCCAAACACAAAAAATCCCAAAACAATAAAACCCAAAAAACCCAAACCGAACCAACCAACCAAAAAAAAAAAAAAAACAAAAAAACCAAAAAAACCCAAAACCAAACAAACAATAAAAAAGCCCAACAAAAGCCCATGAAAAAACCCAAATAGCGAAACACAAAAAAACCCAAAAGAAACAAAAAAACCCAAAAAACCCAAACCGAACCAACCAACCAAAAAAAAAAAAAAAAAAAACAATAAAAAACCCCAACAAAAAAACCACAAAAAACCACAAAAAGTGAAACACAAAAAACCCCAAAAGAAACAAAAAACCCAAACCGAACCAACCAACCAAAAAAAAAAAAAACCCCAACAAAAACCCATAAAAAAACCCAAAAGAAACAAAAAACCCAAACCGAACCAACCAACCAAAAAAAAAAAAAACCCCAACAAAAACCCATAAAAAAACCCAAAAGAAACAAAAAACCCAAACCGAACCAACCAACCAAAAAAAAAAAAAACCCCAACAAAAACCCATAAAAAAACCCAAAAGAAACAAAAAACCCAAACCAAACCAAACAAACCACAAACAAACAAACAACAAAAAAATGCAATGGAAAACCCACAAAAAACCCCAAAAAACCAACCACACAAAAAAAACCCCAAAAGAAACAAAAAACCCAAAAAACCCAAACCAAACGAAAAAACAAAAAAAAACCCCAAACCAAACAAACAAAAAAAACCCCAAAAGAAACAAAAAACCCAAAAAACCCAAACCAAACGAAAAAACAAAAAAAAACCCCAAACCAAACAAACAAAAAAAACCCCAAAAGAAACAAAAAACCCAAAAAACCCAAATCAAAACAAAAAACAACAAAAAACCAAAAACAAACAACAACAAAATAATCCAACAAAAACACCCACCAAAAAACCTTAAAAAACAAACACCAAACAAACAAAAAACCCAACAGCAATAAAAAAACCCAAAAAACCAAACCAAACCAAAACCAACCAAAAAACCCAAAACAAACAAACAACAAAAAATCCAACTAAAAACCCCACAAAAAGCCCTAAAAAACAAACATGAAACAAACAAAAAAAACCCCCAAAAGAAACAAAAAAAACCCGAAAAAACAAACCAAAATAAAAAAAAAAACAAAAAAACCCCCAAACAACAACAAAAAATACCACAAAAAGACCCCAAAAAACCAAACACCAAACAAACAAAAAAACCCCCAAAAGAAACAAAAAAAAACCCCAAAAAACCAAACCAAACCAAACCAAAACCAACAAAAACCCCAAAACAAAAAAAAATCCAAAAAACCCCTCAAAAATCAAATACCAAACAAATAACAAAAAACCACAAAAAACCCCAAAAAAGGACAAAAAAACCCTCCAAAAAATCAAACACTGAACAAACAAGAAAAAACCTGACCAAAAAAAACCCAAAAAAACCCAAACACCAATCAAACAAACAAACAAAAAAAAAACCCAAAAAAGGCCCAAAACTCCCCCCAAAAAAATCAAACACTGAACAAACAACAAAAGAACCTCACCAAAAAAACCCAAAAAACCCCAAACACCAAACAAACAAACAAACAAAAAAAACCCCCAAAAAAGGCCAAAACCCCCCCAAAAAATCAAACACCAATCAAACAAACAACAACAAAAAAAAACCCACCAAAAAAAAAATCCCCCCAAAAGGCCAAATTTTGTTATTTGTTTTTTGATAAAGAGGATTTTTTACCTCCTTTACGGGTCCCTTTTCCCCTCAGCAGAACACTCGGGGCCGCGTCACCGGCAGGAAAAGGATTTGTGGGATTCCAGGAGCGCATTTTCCCGGATCAGGAATCGCCAACGTCCCTTGCAGAGCCGGAGCCTCTTACGGTGCCTCGGGTCCTTCTCCCGAGAACGCAGAGGGGCCTAAATAATTTATTTGCCTTTTGATAATAAATTGATAGCATGGGAGGCAGTGAAAAATATTGAAATGCTGCTGCTTCAACTGCCACTCAAGGCGGATTTTAATAGAGAGGAAATAATTTAAATCAAAACCCAGCGCGAGACCCAAAAATGCAAAATGGCAGGGTTCTAATTTTTAGATTTTTTTCAGGGCAGAGTTGTGATTTTTAAATTCCACAGGTACCAAACCTGGCCCCGGTTTTTGCTGCGACATTTGGGTTTTCCCACAACGCAGTAACAGCATCAAAAATGACCTGAATTCCCTGTTCGAGCTGGAAATTGTCTGGATTTGCGGAATCCACGGGTTTTTAACGTTATTCATCCAACAGCACAGAGCCATCCCAGTGTTTTGGGGTGGAAAATTTTCCCAATTTTCCCAAATTCCTGCAGGAATCTCCGTGGCCCATTTGGGGCTTCCTCCTCCAGCAGTGAGGAGGGAACTGGAATAAGAGAAGGAACAAAAAGAAATTGAAATATGGGCGATGTGCTGTTCTTAGCCCATGAAAATCACATTTCCTACAAAGGAAATCTTTAGTGCTGAGATTTTTTGGGGGTTTTTTTGAGGGGAGTGGGGATTTTTTGTTGTTTTCCTTTTTTTTTTCAGTTTTAAAAACCTTTCCAAGTTCAAATTTCAACTGCACGGAATGGAATTTAAAGTAGCTGTGAATTTCCTGAAAGGGCAGGGGAAGATTTGCCAGGTGAAATTCATGCTCTGAACTGCTCAGAGCTCCGCTTCAGCTGCCCCAACCATCAGAAATTTGGGGAAAATAGAATTTATTTTTCCCGTGAGAGGTTATTATATTTTTGTGAGGAGAGTAAGGAAGAAAAGTGACTTCCTGCTAAAAATTCCAGTTTTTTTCCTGCCGAAAATTGGGTTTTCCTTCCTGGATTCCATTTCCTATATGAAGGAAACCCCATCAGATCTGGAAATCTGAAGCTGCAGGAAAAGCCATTCAATAATTCAGCCTAGAAACTTCCCAGTTTTTAGAGATTATAAAATTCCACTTATTCATTCATCAGTTGTGCTGAATTCTCTTTGACAAATGCGTGGATAAATAACAGAATTCGGAGTCATAATCGGCTTTCGTTGGAAGTCACGCTGGGGGTTTTGAATAAATTTCTCATCACAGAAAAATTTAAATACTTCCAGCCCCACTGCACCTTATTTTCTAAAAATATAGAAAATAAAAGTGGGTTGAAGGTCCCTGAAGCTGGGTAACAGAATAGATACCTGGATTATGGTGATGGACAGAAATTTAATTGGATTTTTGCACGAGGTTTTTCCACAAACCTGAGGANACTCAGATTGTGGTCATGGACAGAAATTCAATTGGTTTTTTGCACGAGGTTTTTCCACAAATTTGAGGAATCTAAAAAAAAAGAAAAAAAGGGAGCAGACAACCCAAAACAAACAAACAAAAAACCAACAGAACGAAACACCCACAAAACAACCCCAAAAAAATAAAAAACCCCAAACCCCCAAAACAAACAAAAACCCCAACAAAACAAAACACCCACAAAACAACCCCAAAAAAATAAAAAACCCCAAACCCCCAAAACAAACAAAAACCCCAACAAAACAAAACACCCACAAAACAACCCCAAAAAAATAAAAAACCCCAAACCCCCAAAACAAACAAAAACCCCAACAAAACAAAACACCCACAAAACAACCCCAAAAAAATAAAAAACCCCAAACCCCCAAAACAAACAAAAACCCCAACAAAACAAAACACCCACAAAACAAACCCAAAAAACCCAAAAAAAACCCCAAAAACAAAACAAAACAAAAAACCAAACCAACCAAAGAACCCACAAAAAACCCCCACAAAAAACCTAAAAAAAAATCTAAAAAACCCCCAANAAAAAAAAAAAAAAAACCCCAAAAACCAAAAAAACCAAACAAACAAAAAACCAAAAAACAAACTGAAAAAACCGACATCCAAACACCAAATAAATCCCCAAACGCCCCAGCCCTGTAGGTACAAACTCCTCTCTCCCTTTTCCTTCCCCGCTGCACTCGCAAATCCCGTGGAGCTTCATGTGAAGTCTCAAGTCCTGGCTGTGTTTTTGTAGAACTGAAATATTGGAGGGAGATTTGGGACGGGAGCCCAAAATCTGGAATTTTTTATCGCCGTGCTCGGGGAAGGAGCACATTTCACGAGCTGGGGGTGCTGTTCTGGGGCGGGTTTGTGCCCCGGCATTCGGGCAGTGCCATCTGAAGGGGTACAAGGCTGGAATATGAAATGTTCCTCTCCAAAACCCAATCCTCAGCTCCTTGGCTGTGATCCAACAAATCTGTAACTTTGTCCCAGCAAAAATTGCACATTTGGAGTTTTTCAAGGCAGCTCCCTGGTTCCTGAGTGCAAGGAAAAAGCCACTTCTGCTCAGTGCATTCAGGGAAAGCGGATTCTTCAGGAAAAATCAAATTTAGAAATAAAACCAAGCCTGTCCTTGGGGCTCAGGGTGCCTCTGGCAGCGCTCAGCCCCGGAGTGCAGATCCCAGGGGGTGCTGGAGCTCAGGAGCATCACTCAGAGCCCGTTCTCACGCAGAATTCAGGCTAAACGAGCTGCCTGTCAATATTTATCATAAATTATCGGAGTAATTTTTGTGCCTGACGGTGTTAAAACCTCTTTTCCCCGTGATTTCACTGCTGCCTGCGCTGGTATCCCCGTGCTGTACCCTGCTCCAGAATTCACCTCCCTGGGCAAATTCCACTTTTTTCTTTCCCTTTTCTTTTCCCTGGCACACCCATGTCCACGGCCACTTTCTCGTGACCCCTGTGAGGGTTTTGTTTTTAGTCGGCTCTTCACCTGCTCTGCGCTCCAGGAGAGGCAGGGAGCAGCTGAGGAACCGGGGAATCAGGCTTTGCAATTGAGCGGTGAATTTATTAGGGGTGAAAAGCTGTTCGTGCCACACGGTGTGACCGGGACTCGGCCCTGTGCAAACGCTGCCCTACTTCTGGAAAATCAGCCTGGGAGAAACGGGGAGTTCTGCGAGAAAACAGAACAGCAAAGGGAGCTGCTCAGTGAGCACAGTTTGGGTGTGCTGGGGAAGGGGTTTAATAACCAGAGTAGAAACTTCCCCGAGCTGTTTGCGGGGCTGATCCTTCCCTCCAGGACAGCAGCACAGACAGCACATTCCGGGCTCCTGTCCCTGCTCTGCTCCTTGCGGGACAGGGACACCCCAAAGGCAGCTCCGGGGGTGGCTTTGGGGCACTTTTCTGAGGAAAGCAAACCCCTGGTTGTTCCCAGGACCGCAAACCATAGACACACACCCTTCCTGCTCGCCCACCTCGTGGCTCTGCCCCTCTCCCGTGGTTTATGCCCGGGGTACAAAGTCATTCCTTTCCAGCCGCTGTCCCCTCTGTCACCCGTCCCGGGGTACAAAGCCACTCCTTTCCAGCCGGTGTCCCCGCTGTCCCCGCTGTCACCCATCCCGGGGTACAAAGCCACTCCTTTCCAGCCGCTGTCCCCGCTGTCCCTGTTGTCACCCGTCCCGGGGTACAAAGCCACTCCTTTCCAGCCGCTGTCCCCGCTGTCCCTGTTGTCACCCGTCCCGGGGTACAAAGCCATTCCTTTCCCGCCGCTGTCCCCTCTGTCACCCGTCCCGGGGTACAAAGCCACTCCTTTCCAGACGCTGTCCCCGCTGTCCCTGTTGTCACCCGTTCCGGGGTACAAAGCCACTCCTTTCCAGCCGCTGTCCCCGCTGTCACCCATCCCGGGGTACAAAGCCACTCCTTCCCAGCCGCTGTCCCCGCTGTCCCTGTTGTCACCCGTTCCGGGGTACAAAGCCATTCCTTCCCAGCCGCTGTCCCCGCTGTCACCCGGGGTTTTGCAGCATTAACGCACCAAAGGGAGCTGAACGGGAATCCTCCCTCCCTCCGGTCAGGTCGCACACACTGAGGCAGAACACACGGAATAATCTCCCTGGAGCTGTCCTGCTTCTCTTCCATGAGGCTCTGGTGTTGTTGGTTTCACTCTGGGATTGGCCTTTGGCATCCTCGTGTGAAATAATTGCAATTACTGGAAGTAAAGCCCCGCACCTGGCTGGGTGTGACCAAAGTGAGGGATTTTGTTGGAAAATGTGGGAAAGTGTTTTTGGTTTAGCAATCTTGCTGTTGGCCACGTGCTGAAGGCATTGGGAAGGCTCCTGGATTTGCTAGAAATTGGGATGAATTTAGAAGAATTCCCTTTGGAGCCAAGAACCTCACAAAAACTGTGAAATTGATGCAGATGCTTGATCAGGTGCTGTTCCTCCCACTCCGGGCGCTAACACGAGTTCTCTCGTTGCTGTTTCAAGGTCAAATGGCCGGCGACCACACGCGGCTGGAGTTCCACAACATCGAAACGGGAATAATCACCGAGCGGCGCTACCTGTCCTCCGTGCCTTCGAACTTTATCGGGCACCTGCAGAGCCTCACGTTTAATGGCATGGCGTACATTGACTTGTGTAAAAACGGCGACATCGATTATTGTGAGCTAAATGCAAGATTCGGGTTCAGGAACATCATAGCAGACCCCGTAACCTTTAAAACAAAAGCGAGTTATGTCGCGCTGGCCACGCTACAAGCGTACACATCTATGCACCTTTTTTTCCAGTTCAAAACCACCTCCCTGGACGGCTTGATCCTTTTTAACAGTGGCGATGGAAATGATTTCATTGTGGTTGAATTAGTGAAAGGGTATGTATGGATTAGCATAAACCAACCCCAGTCCGTCCCGAGTGCGTGTGACAGCGGCAAAACAGGATTAGGATGAAAAATCTTTATTTTATTTTTTTTTTTTCCGACCGGAGAGATGCGGTTGATCAACGCTGAACTTCACGTGCTCTGTTGTGGCTCTTTCTTTCAGGTGAAGCTGGATTTGGGGACAGTAAATATGGGGTGTGACCCGTGTGGGGTTACCACAAGGCAGGTGTAGTTTGTAGCCTCCCCTGTGCTCCCTCTCCGCGGATGTCCCGGCGCACGGAGCGCTCGTTGCTTTCCAGAAAGGCAGCGCCGCGCCTCGGCTCGTCCAAACTCGCGGAATTGGCTGCCCCGTCTGGCCTTCCCCGTGGCCTCCTGGTCCCTCCAGCTCTGCCGAGGAGCACAAAATAGGAGAAATTAGCTTGGCAGGTTAATTAGTGCCCCCTTGCTTTGTGAAGAAAAAGGAAACTTTTCCAATTTTCTCTCTCCCCCCAGGTACTTGCACTACGTGTTCGACTTGGGCAACGGCGCCAACCTCATCAAGGGCAGCTCCAACAAGCCCCTGAACGACAACCAGTGGCACAACGTGATGATCTCCAGGGACACCAACAACCTGCACACCGTCAAGATCGACACCAAGATCACCACGCAGAGCACGGCGGGAGCCAGGAACTTGGACCTCAAAAGTAAGCGCGGTTATTCCTCTCTGATCTTTAATTTACCAGTGGAGAATGGTAAACAGAATAAATCACGGGTGTGAAGCACCACATCGTTTTATAATAACGTATTAAACCTTTGATTTTATAATAATTAATGTGATCACAAGAGATAAAATCATATTAACCTCGCAATGCCAAATTAGGAGTGGTTCTGCACAGGTAAGTACAACTTGAGATGTGTGAAGTTCCCATGGGAATAATAAAATAAAGTAGGAAATTATAATAACAACACAGAGTGTCATTATATATATATATATAAACCGATTTTAAAAAAAATATATTTANATAATAATAACAATAACACAGATCGTTATTTATTATATATATACATTTATTATATATATATATTTGAGGGGCTAAAGGAAACCTACAATAAAAAATATTAGGAAATTATAATAATAACACAGAGTGTTATTTATTTTTTATACATATATTTATTATTTTATTAATTGAGGGGCTAAAGGAGGCCCACAATATCTTTTACACAAACAGAAGTTATACAAGCACCATAATACACTCATCTAAATACGCAATTTCGATTCCAAATGGGATAAAATTTGTTTTCTAGCACTAAACCTGCATGGTTGAAATCCAGCTCCATTTTTATAAATAAATGTGTATTTTAAAATAAGTGCTACAGTAATGAGCTCTATGGACGGGTTTCTGAAAAGCTGATTTGCATCTGAAAAAAATGTCTTTTTGGAAGGATGTACGGGTATAATTTTAAAATAATGACTGCCTGATCAGACAGAAGAAAATGTGTCCTGGCCGTGTGGAAAAATACTGTGTAGTTAGCATTCTTTAACGAGGCTCGTGGCAGGAGAACCGAAATTTCGCAACAGTCAAAGAAATGGGAGATTTCAAAAGGCAGGCTGTTCAAAGTCGGTATTAATATTCCATCGAGAGCTCATCCCTCGCTGCGTTTTCTTTTAACCGCCCGCGAGTCACGGCTAATGAGCTGACCTCGGTAATTACGCCGGGTTTGGTGATATTTTACATGTTTGCCTCGCTCGAAAGTGCTGTTAGGCTGTGAAAACAGCATCCCATCCGTCACCGTCTGCAGGGAGAGATCCTTTTCTTCACAGGGGGAACATTCGTGATCCGTTCCTAAAGCAGCATTTGGAATTTGTGCTGTTTTATTTCTCAGGTTCGCACTCTGTTAAAAACCATCGATGTTTATTGAACGGTGAAATATTCCAGCATTATTTTTGATGCCGTGGGACAAGCATCCACCTTATTCATGGACATTTTTAGGATGCAAAGTACTACTTGTGTATGTTTTTGACATGTTTGGGGTTATCCCCAGTCCATAAATCAGGTGTGAGTAGGAAAAACCCAACAAATTTAATAATTATTAA
>VYZT01047523.1:3446-16341 GCA_013400735.1 Pomatostomus ruficeps
GGGGGGGGAGTTTGTTTTGGTATGGTTGGAGTCCGAGTTGCAGAACGAAGACCCACCCCGCCCTGTTGCCCTTCGGGGCAGGGAGCATCGTCCCTCGGGGGCATCATCCCTCGGGGGCATCATCCCTCGGGGGGCATCATCCCTCGGGGGCATCATCCCTCCCTTCCACGTGCTCGGGACAGCCCCGCTGGGGAGGGACCAGTCGGTCCCCGAGGCTGCTCCGTGCCGCGCCGTGGGATGGGATGGGGCTGTGGCTGTGTGAAGGTGCGGGGTGGGCTGTGGCAGCTGCAGGTGTCGCCCACCTGGTCTGGCACGGTTTTTATGGCTGTGCCAGCCCATTCCCAGCACAACCCAGCTGGAGTGGGGGACCCCCGAGGCCGGGCTGGCTGGGGATGCTGCATCCAGGGATACCCTGAGGATGCTGCGAGGGAGACGCTGACAGGGGTGGGTTGTGCGGTGTCCTGGGGTCCCCATCTCCCTGGGAGCACTGTCGGGGGGTCCTGCAGCCCTCCAGGAGCCCCTGGTGCCCGGATTTGCCTGGAGCAGAGCTGGGGAGAGGAGTGAGAGGGGGGAGCACGGTGGAAAGCAAGAAGGAAAATCATTTTGTGTTCTTCCCTTGCCCCATCCAGTGAGGAAACGAGGCTCTGAGCGTCTGCTTTCAGTGACCCGTTTTCCCTGGGTTATTCCTGCCTCCATGGCTTTCAGAGGCAGGCGGTGGCTGGCTTTGCTCGGAGTTTGTTTTTTTGGTTTTTTTTTGGTCTTTTGTCCCTTGCTAGCTTAGTTGTGCAGATCCTGTGCAGGCTAAATGGGAGAGCGGAGGGGAGGAGACTGTGCTGAGGGAGGAGGGGAGAGGGCCTGGGCAGCCGCTCTCTCCTTAAGGATATAAGGCAGGAAACAAAGGGTGAGCTGCACATGGAGAGCAGGGGCACCTGGCAGGCCTGGCCCTTCAATGGGCTGCCCCGACCGCGGCTTAATCCGCCCGGAAAACTCTGGGAATGCGAGCTGGGGGCGGCTCGGGGCGGCTCCCGGCAGCCAGGTCGGTTTTGTTAGCGGCAGCCAGGCGGATAAAGGCCCGGGGCTGGTGATGGACGAGCATGTCCAATCCTTTGCAACTCGTAAACTCCTTCGCAGCTTGGCCGTGTCCTCGCCTTTCACACACGGGGAACTGTGACGGACCCTAAATCGGGAGCTCGGGATCCCCCCGGGCTCGCAGCGTCACTGCCCGGGGGGATGTTACACAGCAGAGGAGGGGGTTTGCAGCTTTGTACCCAAAAGTCTCCTTTCTGGGCTTCTTCAAAATCTTTGTGCAAAACCAGGAGTGCAGGAGGAGTGGAAGGAGGTAAATTCTGTATTTTGTGACGTTTAAAGGGCGCTGTAACAGCGCTGAGAGTTCCGTGGTGTTGGGAGAGTTTCTCTGTGGATTCTGCAGGAATCCTGCTCGAGTTTTGGGTTCCTCTGGCTCCCCCCCACACCTGTGACCCTCCCAGGTGTGTGCAGGTGCCCCAATGTCCTGTGTGGTCTGGCCAGAGGGTCCCCAGGAGCTCCAGGGCTCCCCACCCCTTCCCTTCTCCGTTCCCTGGCACTGTTTGCTCAGCTTTGCTCCCTGAGCTGCTGTCGTCCCAGAGAGCCTGGGGATGATCCTGCCTTTTGCAAGACCTAATCGGAATAAAAGTTTTTCTTCTGAACATTTCAGTGCTTTTCCTTTGGGCCAAGCTTCCCCAGGAAGAGACAGGACTCTCAGTCATTTCAGGTGGGTTTTTTGAGACTCTGAGCAGCTTTTCAGTTCTTCATTGCAGAATAACCATAGCACACACTAAACACACAGAGCTGAAGGGCTCTGTTCACCTAAAATCCCGTCTTGGAGTGTATCTGACTGTTCTGGAAGCTACTCTGCACTTGAATGCATTATTTTTAAACCTGCTAAGACACTAAACCCTAAATTGGAGCAGCAGATCTTGGAAGAGAGAGCAGTGCCATGTTCTTCATGTAGCAGGAGTTTCTCTTTCTGACTTCACTGGCAGCGACAGCTCTGCCCTGAAGCTGCTGGAGTTGGTTATTCCTCCCTCTGGATTGAGGCAAATAACTCCCTTTAGAGTTCGAAACAGCAATTCACACATTTGGGGCTGGACACAGCCTTTGGTCCTGCTCTGTGTTGTCTCCTGGCCCGAGTGCAGCTCCGCAGGGAGCTGGTCCAGCTGAGGAATAACCAGGCAGGGAGTGTTTCCTCCTCCTCTGCCTGCCCTCCAAAGATGGATTATTTTCCTCAGCTGGTTCATTTGCATGAGCACTGGGCTGTGTGAGCAGTGGTGGTGGCAGGGAGGAGATCCAGGCAGGATAAGCAGCTTGGGAGCAGTTGGAGCCAGGAGCTTCCTAAGCAGATGCTGTGTGGGATGACCACAACCTTTCAGTCTTAGCTCCTTCGAGAGACTTTTTCAAATTTCAGTTTTAGTATAATTTATATTAAATTTATCTCCGTTTTTGGGGAGCTTTTAATACTCAGATTCTTTCTGGGTTTGTTTTTTTAAATCTGTTTTTTTCATGCACAGTCTGACTTGGCCCATTGCTTTGTCACTGTCCCATACCAGAAATTCTCCACTTATGCTGGTTTTCCCCTAATAAAGCTTCAGGGCAGCACACAATATCTGAAAATAGACTTTTCCTTTTTGTTTTGCTTGGTTGTTGTTAACCCTGGTGAGGTTGTCAGGATCTCACCACTGAGATAAGGTGGTAACTGGTGGTTTTGGTCTTAAAATGCCTTCCAGCCCATTAACGTGTGCTGGTGTGATGGATACACGGGGAATGAGCTGCTCCTGGGTGGGAACTGGGATTGAATGTGCAAGGTGGAGAAAACCAGGAGTGAAAGTAATTGAGGGAATCAAGAGGTGTTGTTATGAGAAGGTGGAGAATACCTGGTGCTTATTGTCTGTACAGTTCTGCGCTGCAGCCATAACTCACTGGCTTGGTTTTGCTTTATGAATAAAAAAAAATAGCTTATGGTGTTGGATTATTAAAAAAACCCCCCAAAAACCCCCCAAACAAAACACCAATGAAGAGCTGGAATAATTTGTGCCTGCTCTCCAGGTTGAATCTCCGGGGAAACCCAGGTGTTACAGAAGAATCTCTGTTCCCTTTTGCCATTAATGGAAAGTTTTCCGAGGTTTTGACCTTTATCTTTGCATCAGTTTGTGATTCTTCGTTTTGCAGCTTGTCAGCAGTTAACTTCTGGTTTTCTTCTTTTCTGAGGTCTTCAGGAGGCTACAAAAGACAGAATTAAACCTGAATGCGCTGTTCAAGGGGCAGGGAGAGGAGCATTTGTGGTGCTGGTCAAATGTAACAGTCCTTGGAGAAGAAATAATACTTGAAAATGGGAATTTACTAAGCGAGAGAACTGAATGAAAAGCGCATCTGTGCTGAGATCTCCCTTGATGGTTTTTGTGTGAATTACGCTGCATTTGTTTACCTGATCTGAATCCTCCTCTTGACATACAAAAGCATCTTAACTTAATGTGTCTGTTCCACATGAGAAGGAGTTAATATCAAAGCAAAACCACACATTTTAGAGTTGAGTGTGAGCTTAATTCGTGAAAGTTCGGGCCCTGTTTTTCAGGAAGGAAATAAAAATTATCTCTCCTGAGTCGCGCAGGCGCCGCTGTGGAATTGCAGAGGGTTTAAATTTCCCTCCCTGTGTCTTTGGTGTGTTTTTTCCAGCCCCAGCGGGAAGAAGTTCCGGAGCAAGCCGCAGCTGGCGCGCTACCTGGGCAGCTCCATGGACCTGGGCACCTTTGACTTCCGCACCGGGAAGATGCTGATGAACAAAATGAACAAGAACAGGCAGAGGATGCGCTACGACTGCTCCAACCAAGCCAAGGTGGGACTGAGGGGCCGTGGCTCTGTCCCCCTGCTGTGGCACTGCTAGAGCAGCATCTGGCACAGAGGGAGAACGGAGCATTTCCATAATGGAAGCGTGGAGTTGGAGTTGTGTCAGAACATCTCTGCTGGGGTGTTGGGCAGATGCTGCTCCCGGGGGTTGGGGCTGTGGAGCGGAGCTGTGGTGCTGCTCAGCCTTCTGTGGAGAGGGGCAGGGAAGAGACTGACACCTTCCTCAGCTCCCTGCACAAGGAAGGCACTGACCTGTGGGAGTGAGTGCAGAGCAGCCCCTCTGCTCTGGAGCCAGCCTGGGAGAGCTGGGGGTGCTCCCCTGGAGAGGAGAAGGCTCCAGGGAGAGCTGCGAGCCCCTTGCAGGGCCTAAAGGGGCTCCAGGAGAGCTGGAGAGGGACTGGGGACAAGGGCTGGAGGGACAGGACCCAGGGAATGGCTTCCCAGTGCCAGAGGGCAGCGATGGATGGGATATTGGGCAGGAATTGTTGGCTGTGAGGGTGGGGAGGCCCTGGCCCAGGGTGGCCAGAGCAGCTGTGGCTGCCCCTGGATCCCTGGCAGTGCCCAAGGCCAGGCTGGCCGGGGCTGGGAGCAGCCTGGGACAGTGGGAGGTGTCCCTGCCATGGCAGGGTTGGCACTGGATGGGATTTCAGGTCTCTTCCAACCCAAACCATTCCAGGATTCCATGATCCCCCTCCCTGGAGTGTGAGCTCACCCTCTCCAGCCCGATCTGCTCCAGGGCCCCACATCTCCAGGGGCTGAGCAGCAGCTCTGCCCTGCCCTGGCCTTTGCTTGGAGAGGAGAGGAGGGGTTGGGGTCCACAGGGGTGAGGGGGAGATGCTGCAGCTCCTGCCAGGGACTCTCTGGAGCTCTCCCAGGCCGGGCTGGTGACCCAGCTTTGGGACTGATGGAAGGGGAGATGGCATGTGGGGAGCGGGAGAGGGAGGAGGAGTGTGAGCCCTGTTTGTGGAACAAAATAAAAGCTGCTCTAGCTGGTAACTCAGACTGTTGAGGTGCAGTCAGGAGGGCAGTGACACCTCCCTGTCTGGATTGATTGTCCCAAGTCATTCCTGAGGATCTTCATGGGATGCTAAAATCTTTCCCAGAACCCAGGAGCTGCTGCCCATGCACCTAAACACTGAATGTGGAAAAGGCACAATGCTCATTTTGTAAATGCATCAGCCAGTCAGGAATCATCATCACGAGAGTGCTGGGAACATTTCTTACAGTGCTGGGTGCTGCAGGGATATTTTGAGACCTGCCTTGAGGCAGAGACCAGCAGCTCACACACCTCTCAGGCTAAAAATTCTGCCCAAAATTCTCAATAAATGTACAAATGTTATCACTGGCTTCTGAGTGGATTAGCACCCAGATGGCTCAGAATTATATTTGTCCTGAATACATCTTTTCTACATCTCATGAATAAATCTGTGAAGCAGACGCAGTGTTTGCATCCCCGAGAACAAAGTGTGTCCTACAGCCATTCCAAGAGTTGTGTGTTGGATTTTGGGCACGAGGAACCGTCTTCCTATGCTTCCCCGAACAGAAAATGCAGAATTGATAATGAGCTTCATTTAAAAACTGAGCTTTGTTCAGAACCAAAGGTAAAAAAGGGGATTCAGCTTCCAGCTGTGTTGGTTTGTTCATTGGTCGTAACTGGATTTAAAAGGAATGGTTTGGAGTGGTTTCTGGATTCAGAAACCAGCCTCTAAATCCCTGTTTGCAATTTTTTTATTACAATTACTGTCTTGCAATCCTCTGTTGTAGTGATTACACGTGGCTTGTTCTGACTCCTGAAGTCATTAAAAATGGGAGTAAAACTGATGTGTATGAACTGGAATGGGAGGAGGCTGCTATGTTAAACAGAATGAGAGGAAAACTTTGATAGGTCTAAGATTTGAATTTAGTTATGCATTTTTAGCAGCCTAACTTGTATAACTTGAGACAAGATTGCAAGCCCAGGAACTGTTCCTTGCTGCACATCTTTGTGGCTGCAGTAGCATTTGAGCAAATTGAAACTGTTTTTGTGGGCTTTTCCTTTTCTTTTTGTTTGAAACAGGGCAAGCCTGATCTGAACACAGCCCTGCCCGTGCGGCAGACAGCCTCCATCTTCAAACAGCCCGTGACAAAGATCACCAACCACCCCAGCAACAAGGTCAAGAGTGACCCCCAGAAAGCTGTGGACCAGCCCAGGCAGGTAAGGCTGAGAAACTCCTGGATTTGCTCCTGGGAGGATTCCAAAATGATCTTTAATTTTGTGTTGCTGAACAAATACTCCCTGGCAACTCGTGATCTCTGACACTTCAGAATTCAGAAAAATCCAATCTTTCAGAGGCAGTGGCTTGCAGTGCTCCCAGCTCTTAAAATCAGAACAAACCCCATTCCCAGTCTTTAGTTACGGGCTCTGGGCACTGGGATTTATAAACTCCAGCCTTTGGTTAGATCACACTTCTGGTCTAGCTAAACCTGAATTTCCTCAATGCTGAAATTAAGGATTATCTAGAGGATTATTCAGGCATTGTAGCTCCTTCAGGGTCAGAATCACTGTCAAACGTTGCAGCTGTGTCAGAGTTCCATGTCCCATTAAATCCATGTTCCTGCACAGACCACATCCAGCGTGGTGTTCGCTGTAGTGCAAGGGATTGTACATTAGTAGGAGTTAACTCTGCCAGTATAAGATCATAAATTCACTTAGGATGTCGTTATTAATACAAAATCAAAGTGATTTTCTTATCATAATGCGTATGTGCAAGCAAGAGAACAAACCAAAATTAAAGAAAAGGGTGCTCAGGACAAGGAAAGGCCCTGGTAAAATAAGCTGTACCTGTTGGAACATTGAAAACCTTTTCTGAAAACGTCAAAACCCACATTTTGAAGGCAGTTTTTAAGAATTACATATACCTAGTTCAACTAGAACCTCCAGGTGTGAGATAGAACTTATCTGAAATGGATGTGGGCGGGGGTTTTGGTGTTTGGGGTGGGTTTTTTCTGGTTTTTAAGCAGCTTGGCAGGGTCTGACCGTGCTTTCCCAGGGAAGTAGGTCCTGTATGTTCACAGTGTTGTTGCCATTCCTGCAGTTTTTATAGTTAAGACAATAAAAGAGAACACTGAAGAGAAAACGCCCTCTCCACATTCTGAGCTGGGTTCGTGTTCCTGTTTAAGATATTTTACTCGACTGCAGAATATTTTGACTTTTGCTCAGCAGACTCCAGATCCATCTGCAAAATTTGAAAGCAGTGCCAAGTCCCATTGTGTGCTGGCTTAAAAATCAGAATCCCAGAATTCTTGGGGGCTGGAAGGGATCTTTGAGATTATCCCATTCCACCCCCTGCCATGGCAGGGACACCTCCCACTGTCCCAGGCTGCTCCAAGCCCTGTCCAACCTGGCTTTGGACACTGCCAGGGATGGAACAGCCACAGCTGCTCTGGGTAACAAAAAAAAAAAATAAAAAATCACTTATTTGAAAGGCTGGAGAGCATCCAGCCTGTGTTTGGGCCGTGGCTGCCCTCATTCCCCTTTTTGGAAAAGTCAGGTGGGGTCAGTGTGCTTGGATTTTGACAGGCAGGAAAAAGGAGTGGGGTGTGCATGGACTGTTTGAGCTAAATCCTTGATTTCTCAAAACCTCGATAAAAATGTGGTTTTTTGCAAGGTAATTGATCCTCCAGCTATTCATTGATCACCCTCCTGCACCAGGTGCAGAGCTGAAGGTGTATCAGGGAGATCAAGGAGATGTATTTGACTTTCTACCAAACCAGACATTCAGGTGCTTTTAAGCTTGAGGAGAGCCTGGGACTCAAAATCTGGTAAAGGACCAGACTGATGGGAAGAAAAGGATACCTTGAATGTAGTTCTTGCATTCCTTAACTTTCTGTGGGATATGTAGGAGAGAAATAGGGTGTAAAAAAGGCTGTCTCACACTTGGAGCTGAAAGTCAGCAAGCCTGACCTTGCTGCTGCAGCTCAGAGCAGTGAAAGTACCAGGCCCTGGAAGAAAACAGAAATTCTGCAAGGCAGCAAACTGGGACAGAGGAGCTGTGGGGCTGATAGGCAACGAGGGTTGTTCCTGCTGCTGGACGTGGCAGATCCCTTCTGTGGGAAATCCACATTAAACTGTCCCCAGCACGGCTGTTCCCTCTCTGCACGGGGAGCAGGGACTTTGTGGAGTTGTCAGTTCCATTTCTGGATGTGCCAATAACCACCAATAACCACCAACCTGCTTTGTCTGCAGCTCTTCTGGGAGAAGAAGCTGAGTGGCCTGAATGCCTTTGACATTGCAGAGGAGCTGGTGAAGACCATGGACCTTCCCAAAGGCTTGCAAGGTAATCAGAGGTGCCCCTCACTCCGGGCTGGCATTTGGCACCCGGCAGCACTGCGGGAAGGTGCTGAGGGTGAGCTCCCTGCTCAGAGCCTGGCAGGGCCTGGCTGTTCCTGCTGCTGCAGGAGCTGCCGGGCTTTGCCTGGGGGTCCCAGTGCCCTTTGTTCTGAGGAAACACTGAAGCAAAGCTGCTCAAATTTTAGGGGATTCATTTTCCACAAACAGCAGAGCATCCCAGAATACTGCTTGGGTTTGGGTTGGAAGGGAACTCAAATCCCATCCAGTGCCACCCCTGCCATGGCAGGGACACCTCCCACTGTCCCAGGCTGCTCCCAGCCCCGGCCAGCCTGGCCTTGGCCACTGCCAGGGATCCAGGGGCAGCCACAGCTGCTCTGGCCACCCTGGGCCAGGGTCTGCCCCCCTCACAGCCAACAATTCCTGCCCAATATCCCACCCATCGCTGCCCTCTGGCACTGGGAAGCCATTCCCTGCGTCCTGTCCCTCCAGCCCTTGTCCCCAGTCCTTCTCCAGGTGAACACCCCCAGCTCTCTGAGCCTTGTTCAAGCAGAGTGGAAACATCTTCCCTTCCCAGTTTGGTGGTTTTTATTCTCTTTTTGGGAGCAAGGAGCTGCTCTGAGTTTCAATACCCTTGGAGAGCTGCTCAGGTGCCGTTAGAAGTGTTCGGGTCTGAGATTTGTGTCGCGTGAGCTTTCCAACTGACAGCCTGTGCTTTGCCATTAAAATTTAATTCCCATTGTCCCGATTTCCCGCTCCGTGCCTGGGGCAGTGCTGGTGATGGATTTCCCTCCCCCTTGCAGGGGTCGGCCCCGGCTGCACGGACGAGACGCTGCTCTCTGCCATCGCCAGTGCCCTGCACACCAGCACCATGCCCATCACCGGGCAGCTCTCGGCCGCCGTGGAGAAGAACCCCGGGGTCTGGCTCAACACCTCCCAGCCTCTCTGCAAAGCCTTCATGGTGACAGATGAAGATATCAGGTAGGAACTGGAAACAGCACTTGCTGTGCTGGACCGAGGTTCTTTGTGCTCAGACAGTGCTTTTCTTCTCTTCCTAATTGTCTGGTGGAGCACTGTGGCTTGGGAATTAATTGCAATGGCTCTCTAGCAACAGAGTAGACAAAAATTGTCACATTAAGGTCTGTCATGTGCTTGAAGCCCATTATTTTTTATTTTGGCCATGCTCAGTTACTCTGGAGTTTCAGGCTCACGTTTGTTTTTCATGTCAGAGTTTCCTTTTATTGAGAAAAGTGTCTGAGTTGGGGTAACCTTGACTGAGGCACCTCTGAGCTGAGATGGGATTGGAGAAATCCTGACCAGGAACCCTGGTGAGCTTGAATTCTCTTCACCTTCCTCTGAGTCAGTAAATGAAATAAATAAAATTCATGGATTGACCAAATCCAAGCCCTGCCTGCTGTGGTGGCAGGGAACAAGGAGCAGTTTATTCTGCTCTAGGGTGCTTTAGTAATGGAATTTTGTTAAATCAGGACTGGCCAAACTCAGCTTTAAGCTTTGGATGGAGAGCTGAACGTACCAAAGGCCTGCAGGCTGCAGTTTGCATTCATTCAGTGTTCAAAGGCATTCCTTGCTTTCACTGCTTGATTAATCTTTTGGAATTGCAGGATGATTTTTCTGTGCTTGATTTAGACATAAATGACCAGTAAAAACAGTCTGTTTATAACTTTGATGTCCTGTGGCTGAGCTGAAATAGGAGCCCCATGAGCCACTGGTTGTTGATCACTTCTTTGCTGGGACTTTGGCTTCTTCGAGTTGGGACTCAAAAGGAAAATGAGCAGAAAGAAATGGCCTGAAACTTCATTTCCTCCAGTCTTAGTTTTGAAAGTCTGTGCAGGGTAGGCTGACTTGTTAGATATTAGTACTTGGAGTTAAAAATTAGCATCAGTCTAAAAAAAAAAAAAATCAGCTGCTACATTGCTGGATGAGCCAAATTTCAGCCAGAAATCAACAGGTGCAGGACTTGTAATAGAAAATACTCGACAAATTTTTAAAGTGGTTTTTGTCTTCCCAAATGTCAGGCTTTTTGGTTTTGGGGGGTGTTTTTGTTGTTTTTGGGGGTTTTTAGTTGGGTGGGTTTTTGGGTTTTTTATGTGGGGTTTTTGGTTTTTGGTTTGGGTTTTTTTTGTTGTTGTTGTTTTGGTATTTTTTGGTTGTTTGGGGTTTGTGGGTTTTTGGTTTTGGTTTTTGTTTTTGGTTGGTTGGGGTTTTTTTTTTCATTTTACAGTAGAGTTCTTAGAGGGCTGTTCCAGTCCATGCTGGTCTCATGTGGGAGGGATTGGAGACCCTTTTCCCTGGGCAGAGGAAGCCTTGGGGCTGATGTTGGGTGTCCCCTGTGCTGGGCAGGAAGCAGGAGGAGCTGGTGCAGCAGGTGAGGAAGAGGCTGGAGGAGGCCCTGATGGCCGACATGCTGGCCCACGTGGAGGAGATCGCCAGGGATGGGGAACCTCCCTCGGAGAAAGAAGGAGCAGAGGAGGAAGGAGAAGAAGAAGAGGAAGAGGAGGAGCAGGACCATGACCAGGAGGTGGAGAATGTATAGTCCAGGTGAGGAGGTGGTGCTGTGGCTCACCGGGGACAGGAGGGATTTCAGCAGGAATTTTATATCTTGAGAAATCTTTGCTTTTTGGCCTGTGCTTCGAAAGGTGTGGTGGCCTTGGGTCAGGAACAGGGGAGGTGGGAGTGAGACCCCACCTGCAGAGCTGCCCCAGCCCTGGGCAACAACAGCAGGAGGACGTGGAGCTGCTGGAGCCAGGCCAGAGGAGGCCCCAGAGCAGCTCCAGGGCTGGAGTCCCTCTGCTCTGGAGCCAGCCTGGGAGAGCTGGGGGGGCTCCCCTGGAGAGGAGAAGGCTCCAAGGAGAGCTCCAAGCCCCTTGCAGGGCCTAAAGGGGCTCCAGGAGAGCTGGAGAGGGACTGGGGACAAGGGCTGGAGGGCCAGGACCCAGGGAATGGCTTCCCAGTGCCAGAGGGCAGCGATGGATGGGATATTGGGCAGGAATTGTTGGCTGTGAGGGTGGGGAGGCCCTGGCCCAGGGTGCCCAGAGCAGCTGTGGCTGCCCCTGGATCCCTGGCAGTGTCCCAGGCCAGGCTGGACGGGGCTGGGGAAGGGTCTGGAGCACCAGGAGTGGCTGAGGGAGCTGGAGGGCTCAGCCTGGAGGAGGTGCAGAGTTCAGCCCAAATTCTCTCAGCCTCTCTCCATAGGAAAGGTTCTCCAGCCCTGGGATCAACTTAGTGGCCTCCTCTGGAGCCTCAAGAATCAAGAATGTGGTGGGGGAAAAAAGGGACTTTTTGGATGAATAGCAAGGAGCTCCTTTGGAGAGGATGGGGATTTCAGGCAGGAGGAGGATTGATTTTGTTAACCAATCCTTGCAGCTTGAGGATTGGTTCTAATGTGCAATCTGCTTGGCCTTTGGGAAATCCCATTTTATATCTGGGCTCTTTTTCCCCGTTTTCCCCTCTCACCACCAGTGGCTTTATTTGGACTGTGAATACCTTGGATTCCTTTCTGCTGTAGAGATCTGGCAACAGGCAGGAACCAGAACAAACTGCTGCAGGTGAAATCCAGGAGATAAAGACATGGATGTGTTGTGACAGTGGGATTTCTTCTTTTAAGAAAAGATAAAAATTCTTTTTGACTTACAAGGTCTTTTTCTTTTTTCCTCTTTCAGGGAGTTCCATCTAAGAATTCCCACTATAAACCCACTCAACAGGGTCAGCACAACCATTCTCAGAGCCAAGAGTGCACCACCAGTCCAACTGCACCCCAGAGCCCTTGGATGGACTTCAGGAAACACGGAAGCTGATGGTTCATTCATTGCTGGGGAGTTTTGCAGCTGGAACTCTACTCCCCTTCCTTTTTCTAAAGGGGTGGGGTGATTGGGAATGCAAAAGGGGGAGGGCATAACGGAATATTACATGGTGGGAGGGAAAATCCTAGGAACTGAATTTGCTGGCTCTTCTTTTTTTTGTTTGTTCGTTTGTTTGTTTTTCTTTTTGGTATTATTTTTTGTGGGTCAGTGCTGGGTGATACGTTTTTAAGCTTTTTCTATCAAAGTACTTTTTATGACCCACAGAAACAATTTTCTCCCTGACCTGAGGGAGGGAGGTGCTGTTTCACTCCTTGGCTACTCTGCTGTGGGTTCCCTGTTTGTACCTGACTGTAGGGAGGTCGTTTCATGTCGTGAATGGTTCGTTCCGTGTGTGAATTCCAGCCGCTGAGTTGCCATTTCCTCACAGGACCACATTGGTCTGGGAAGTGTAACCTCAGAGCTGAGCTGCCAGCGCCTCTCCCCGCCGAGCCTGGGTGAGGAGGGCAAGTTGCACTCGAGGACTTGGGCCGCCAGCTCTGCGAATTGGGGTTTTTGGTCGTTCCACACCGCGGTTTGGATACAGAGCTGTGGTGTCCAAACACTCTGAACAGTCTTGGAGGCAAATATACCCAGCCTGAGGTATATTTTACTTTGGTTTAAGTCCAGTCAGAAGGACTTTCTCAACTGGGGATGGAAGGATTACTCATTTCTGACTTCTGATGAGGAAAACTTCCTCCCTTTTCTCTTCCGGTGCCAAGAACCTGCCCTCTGTTCCTCTGTGGAGGGAAGGGGATCCATTCCAACAGGTGTGGCCTCACACCTGCTTTTGTGTGCAGTAATGTTCTGACCTCTTTAAAAAAAAAAAAAA
>VYZT01047523.1:26076-38035 GCA_013400735.1 Pomatostomus ruficeps
CCGCCCCGGCCGCGGGCGCCTTCGGCAGCCTGGCCCCGCCGCTGGGGCCGCCCGCGCTGCTGCCCGAGCCGCCGGCGAGCAGGAAGAAGAGCGTGAACATGACCGAGTGCGTGCCCGTGCCCAGCTCCGAGCACGTCGCCGAGATCGTGGGCCGGCAAGGTAACGCGGCGTGGGGACACGGCGGGACACGGGGACCCCCCCCACTCCCTTGCGCCGGCCCCCCGCGATTTGGGGCAGTTTCGGGGCTTTGTCTCCCTGCGGAGGCGGAAACTTAACGGCGACAGATCCCACGGCCCCGAAAGTCGGCCGCGGGTCCCGGGAGCGCCAGTGCCACCGAAGTGCCTGGAAATAGCAATTAAACTCTGGCGGCCCGGGTGGGGTAACGCCGGGTGCCCACGGAAAGTTCCCGGGAGCCACGCGAGCCCATGGGAGCTGCCAGGACACGGAGCGAAGCGAGAGCTTTGGTTTCATTGTAGTTGTGCCTGTGCCCCCTCCCCTGCAGCTCCGTATCTCAGACCCGGCGTGTAAACGGTGCCCCTTTTCTCCGACTTGGTTTACAAATCCTGCTGATAAATCCGATGTAAATGCTCATTAACCCGCTCGTTTGTAGGCGGCCGAGGAGCCCCTCGCACCCAGCTGTCACAAAAGGACGCCCCAGCTCTCGCCGGGTGGGTGTGCCTGGAGTGGGCTTTGTCTCCAGGACATACCAAATAAACCAAACTTTCACCTTAAAAAATCAAAAAGAAAAGATCCCAGGGCTGAGGATTTAAGGAAAAAAAAAGGCGAAGGGAGGGAGCTGCTGCCCGCAGGGATCCCGGCAGGAATCCCCTCGCAGGGAGCGTGACCTCCGGGGTGTTTTGCCCTTGTGGGGTCTGGCACCCCAGCCCTGCCCTGGCCCCGCGGCTCCCACCCCTCCCTGCCCGGGGGGCTGCGGGCCGGGGGTCGGGGGGCTTTTTTTCCAGGGGGGAAGCGGGGAACTGGGCAGCCTCATTGTTCTCTTTGTTAGCCAGAGCCATGCTGTGATGAGCGCGGTGACATCATGCTCTGCGCTTCCCATTGGCCTGCGCTGCCTCCCAGCTGGCCCCGCTTCCCGGCCTCCCAACTTTCCGTGCACCCCTCTCCGGTCCCACCGCCCCGGCCGGGGGTCCCCCCGGGCTGCCGGGCCCCGCCGGGCCGGGCGAGCGGCGGGGCAGAGCCGCAGGAGCGGAGCGAGGCACCGCGCCCTGCGCCCGGGATTCTCCTCCTCCTCCCGGGCCGGGTGGACACCGGGCTTTGGTGGCCTCGCCACCGGGCTCTGCGGGGTCCGGCAGCTTCACACCGAGCCCGTGCCGGGGCTGGGCTCTGCCGGGAGCCCGCTGGTCCTGCCGGGGGAGGAGGCCGGGGAATGGCTGCGTTTGGCCCGGGAGTGCCGCTCGGTGCCTTTCCCGGGTGTCTCGGTGTGGTGAGACCCCGGCGCTGCGCCTCCAGCACCCCAGGAGTTCGGTGCACAGCCAGGTACCTGCCCAGACACCTTTGTGGAGTTTGGGTGCTCGCTGAGCTCTGTGGGCTCGTGAAACTTTTGAAAAAAATACTGCCAAGGAAATTATTGTACCGGCTTGAGGAGGGGCGCTTGGGGGGCACCGTGTGGGCTCGGAGGCGACCTGGGGCCGGCTGTGAGCTGGAGCTCCGAGCTGCAGCCCCAGCCCAGGGGCAGGAACAGCCCTCTCCAGGGCTTCCCCTTGTGTTTCCCACCCCTCTCCTGGTCCCGGCCTGCTGGGATGCAGCGTGCTGGCCTCGCACTGGGTTTTTGGCGAGGAGGGGCACTCAGCGCCCTCGGTGACACTGTGGGATGGGTGGTTGAGCAGCACCAGGCTGGCAGCAGCGTCTTTGTGCTCCAGCTGTGCTCTGGTGCCACTGGCAGCTGGATTACACCAAGGATGCTGGGGTGTAGCCTGAGCAGGGGCAGTACCACGGTTGTTTTCCAGTGTTCACACCGAGCAGAGCCCTTCTCACTCACCTTGTGCTGCCTCCCAGCTCCTTCTGGTTCCCAGGACCCCCCTACGAGTCTCCCTCAGTTTGGCAGCGCCGTGGCAGCGGTGTCTGGCTGTGGAGCTGAGCCTTGGGGTGTTTGGCTGCATCGTCATCATCGTGGTGACAAACTGTGCTCTGCTGGTGACACTGTGGGGCTGGGTTGGGTCACCCAGATCATGTCCCCATCGCTCTTTCACTGCCCAGCCTGGCCGTGGCCCAGGGAGCAGAAGTTTGTGGTGCTGCCACGCCTGGAACAGAGGAGAGGATGAGGATGAGCATCTTGGGTGCCCTGGCAGCGGCTGGAGTCGGGGCAGGGCTCAGGCTCAGGATCTCTCCCCATACACCGTGTGCTGAGGAGCAGCTCTTGGGGCACTTTGGGACCCATCCTGCTCTGCCCAGACCCGGCTGCTGTGGCAAGCGGGGACCACGGAGGTCCTGGCAGCCACGACCAACACACAGATGTCCTGTCCTGTGCAGGCTGAGGTGGGACAGAGGCAGTTGGAAACAACTTCTCCTACTTCTCCTTTTCTTCAATTTCTCTCCTCCAGATACCCTAATTTAACCCTTTCACAAAGGAGCAGCAGCAGCCCATCAGGTAAATCTCAGTTCTCTAAAACAAATTGGTATTTTCTTGCCTGAACTGGAGGAGCGTTTCTCATGACCCCATGTCCGGATTGGCATCGGTGACACCACGGAGCAGCATCTGCCTGCCAGGACCTGTGGCTCCTCTCCTGCTGCCCCCACGGCTGCGTGGCCGGGCGGGATTCCCTGGCCGTGCCTTCGCCTGCAAGCCCGGTCATGACTCCTGCCGTGGGAGGGACCATCTCCACAAGGTGCTGTGGGCACCGATGGGAGCGCCCTGGGCTCCTCTTGCCGTCCAGCGGATAACAGGAATCACAGGAGCACGGGGCAGGTGTTGGAGCTGCCCTGACCCCGGCCCGTGGGCGCTGTGCCTGTGTGGATTCCGCTGTCCCAGCTTTGGAGGGCATTTCCAGCAGCCCTTCCCACAGCAGGTGCCTCCCATGGGCTGGAGCCGCAGCTCCTGTCCCCGTCTGTGACACTCAGGCTGTCACAGCTCTGTGAAAGGAAAGTTGCTGTTTACAGAAGATGCTGGGATGCTGGAAGGGGAGCTCCAGGGAAGGATGGCACATGGCACCTCTCCTCCCTGCTGGAGCGTGGCTGGCGTTTCTGTGCTGGGAGGATGCGCAGGGTGACCGTGGGCCTCTCTGGGCCAGCCTGGGCACCTGTAACCTCGCCATGGATCCCAGGGCTGCAAGGAATCCTCTCATTTCGGATCCCAGGCTGCTGCTCTCCGTTATCTCCTGCCCACGGTGCCATGTCCTTGCAGGCACCTGGCACAGCCTCCTGGCTGCCTTCTCCCAGCTGGGTGGTGGCAGAGCTGGGATCTCCTGAGCTTGGTCACATGGATGGATCTGGTTGCTGGAGGATCTGCGAGCTGGCGCTGGCTGCACACCGTGTCCCGAGGAGCAGAGCCCGGCCTCCCTGCCCCGCTCCTCCAGGTGTGTGCAGGTTCCCGTGTCTGTGACAGGCACCATCCTCATGCGTGGTGCCAGCAGAGGCTCCTCCAGAAAAGTTCTGCTGGTGCTTTTTGGGTTTTACCAGCTCAGAGCTGGGCACTGCCAGCACAGACCTGCTTGGGCAAGTGGAGATGTGGTCTGGACAGGGGGATGGGCTCTGTCCTTGTGTGCAGGAGGCACCTGGTGTGGGAGCAGAGGCTGTGCTGGGATCAGGGCATGGATGAGCTTCGTGGGATCCTTCACTTCCAGCATGGTTCTTGCAGCACAGAGGATGGAGCCCTCTGCCCCAGTGCTGTACTGGTTTTCAGGGGCTCTTGCACTGGGCTCAGCCCTGGTCTGTCTGGGGCTTCTCACAGAGAGCCAATTTTTCTCTGGTGATGCCAAGTGAGGATCTTCAGGGAGAGCAGCTGCCTTCCCTGGAGTGCTGCCTCCATCACCACATTATCCCGGCGAGAATCCCCTGGGGTTCTGTTTCTTGTCAGAATGTGTGGATTTCCCAGGTGGGCTGGGTCCAGCCAGGGCAGTTCTGCAGAGTGGAGTGTAAGGGGAGCCGTGTGGGATGGGCAGAGGGTGAAGGAGGAGGCTGTGGAGTTGGGACAGACGGTTTGGGAGGAGTGTCCTGCTCAGGCCCCCATCGGGGCTGTCCCTGCAGGCAGAGCTGGGTGTGGTGGCACAGGGGGCTGTGACTTGGAACGGGGCTGAGACCTCTGGAATGCAGGGGTTTGCTGGCAGCTGAGCGTGGCCAGGGGGTGTCAGGTTGAGTTTGTGCCCCCAGAGACCCAGAGCTCCACCGAGGAGCTGTAACAGCAGCTGAGCCACTCTTGGGCTCTGGCGAGACCCCGGCCATGGTGTTCACCAAGGGCTGTTGGGGCTGAAGCATCCCTGGGCCTGTCCCCTCCATCCCGCCACTGGTTTTGGGGTGTTTTTATTTGGATCTTTAAAGCTGCTTTGCTGGAGGCTTGCAGCAAGGTCTGGCACTTGTTCTGCTCTGTTGCCGTTGATGCTGCACAGCAGCCCCTGGCCGGGGGGATGTGTGGGTGCCGCCTGCTGCTGCTGGGCTGAGCTCTGGCACTGCCAGGCAGCTCCAGGTCCTTTTCAACCCCCTCCAGCACGACCCTGATCCTGCAGCAGCTTCTCAGGGATTTGGCCATCCAGGATGGTGTCACAGCGTGCTGGGGTGGAGCTTTGCAGGGACTTGTCTGAAACATCTTGATGCCTGAGCAGAGGCTCCCTAGAGCAGAGGCCAGACAAGATGAAGAGAATAAAATGGGTATTTTTTGAAAGGCTTTCAACAGGTACACCTTGGGCAGTCAAAGTCCTCTCTGGGAGAGGCTACACCCAAGATGACTGCCTGGTCACGAGTTTTTTACACTTTTATAAGTTTTGATCAATTTACAGATCAGGGTTAATTCTCCAATTACAATTTCAGGTGATGATGGAATTGACCCCAAGTCTGTCCCCGCTGTTAGACCTTTAGTTTACAGACTTCAGGGCCTGGAGCGATGAGGTGTCCTTGAGTGCAGGCCTGGAGAGGATTTGTTGTGTCTAACTAGAGTGTGGGAACAGGAGTTAACAGACTGTGTGGAGTTTGAGAGTTACACTGAAGCAGTGCAAGGTCTGAAAAATATAAAAGCTAAATCTTAAGGCATCAGTCTCGTACTGGTCTGGATCATTCTGAGCCCAAGAAAGATGTGGAGCTGCTGGAGCCAGGCCAGAGGAGGCCCCGGAGCTGCTCCAGGGCTGCAGCCCCTCTGCTCTGGAGCCAGCCTGGGAGAGCTGGGGGTGCTCCCCTGGAGAGGAGAAGGCTCCAGGGAGAGCTCCGAGCCCCTTGCAGGGCCTGAAGGGGCTCCAGGAGAGCTGGAGAGGGACTGGGGACAAGGGCTGGAGGGACAGGACCCAGGGAATGGCTTCCCAGTGCCAGAGGGCAGCGCTGGATGGGATATTGGGCAGGAATTGTTGGGTGTGAGGGTGGGGAGGCCCTGGCCCAGGGTGGCCAGAGCAGTTGTGGCTGCCCCTGGATCCCTGGCAGTGGCCAAGGCCAGGCTGGCCGGGGCTGGGAGCAGCCTGGGACAGTGGGGGGAGTCCCACTCCCATGGCAGGGGTGGAACAAGATCAACTCCAAGGTCCTTTCCAAACCAAAGCATTCCATGATTCCCCAGGTGCAGTTGCTGGTTAAACCCCCCGTTCGCAGTTCAAGTCCCTCTGGCTCTGGGGGCTCAGCCGTGACGTGCCACCCCCGAGCAGGGGCAGCCTCGGGGGGTGCACGGGGGACGGGGGGTCCTGCTGAGAGGTGTCCCAGACCCATCACTCACTGATCCCAGCCTGAGGACGCTGCTCTCCCTGCCTGTCCTGCCCCCTCCAGCCTTTGGGACCTTGGCCTGGGAGCCCCTGCAGCCCGGGGGTGTCTCAGGAGGAGTTGGGGCCTGGGGACAGGGCAGGACGGGTGGGTCCCCTGGCGTGTCCCGGTGCTGGAGACTCCTCTTGCAGGCCCCGTTCCTGGTGCTGGTGCCAGCACACGGCCTCAGGCAGAGGCGTCCCTGGCCGATGCCTTCCTCCCTTCCCAGCGTTTCCTGGTGTGGTTCTGGGACAGGCGGGGGGTGAGCCCACACCCCAACCCTCCCAGATCTGCCGTCCTCCTCTCCAACCCCTCCCCTGGGCAAACCAGCTCCCACCCTGGCTGTGTTTGGTGCCATCCATGGCCCTGGCAGCATCCAGCAGCCACGGGCTGGGGGCATTTTTCCTGCGCTGCTGGTTTGAGGAGGGTGGAACTGGCCAAGCCAGGCACCCCTTTGATTTTTATCCAAGGTTTCTGGCTTTGTCCCTGTGAAGAGCTCACGGGAGCAGCCAGACAAACTCTTCCCCTCTTTGGTGGCATCATTTGGGTCCCCCTGGCACTGCTGGTGTGGTGGAGTGGGGTGAGGAGGAGCCTCGCTGGGCCGTGGGATGTGACTCCTGAGCAGCTCCTGTGTGCAGCTCCTGGGGCTGCCAGTGCCTTTGCATCCTGAAATTGCCACTTGGTCAGGCTTGGGATGGATCTCAGGGAAAGGTTCTTCCCCCCGAGGGTGCTGGGCACTGCCCAGGCTCCCCAGGGAATGGTCCCGGCCCCGAGGCTGCCAGAGCTGCAGGAGCGTTTGGACAGCGCTGCCAGGGATGCCCAGGCTGGGATTGTTGGGGGGTCTGTGCAGGGCCGGGGCTTGGCCTCCATCCTGCTGGGTCCCTTCCAAGCTGGGATATTCCAGGATTCTGTGATGCTGCAAAGGACAAATTTGGGACCTTGGGTGTGAGGCTGCTGCCCATGGGAGGCACCAGCAGAGCCCCTTCCCACTGCCCTGGGCTTGTCCTGGTTCGCCAGGCAGTGGAGCAGGGGCAGATCTCACAGCAGGTACCAGGATAAAGCTGGGAGGGGAACGGGGGAGTTGCAGGCGCCTCTCCCAGGACAGCCCTGTAGGAGCTGGCACACAAAAATGGCTTCAGCAAATGTCACCTTCGATGGTCCTGCCCTGCCCCTGTCCCTGGGCCATTGCTTTCCTGTGTGCTCCAGCCATGAATCCCCCTGCCAGGGCTCAGTGGTGCTAAAGAGCCTGGCTGTGACACCCAGGGCAGCTCCTGCTGCTCCCTCGTGGTGACAGTTTTTTACTTCTGGTCATCCCCAAGGTTTAATACCACAGGAATTGCAGGAGCAGTGCGGCTCCTGTTCTCCCTCTGCTCTCTGGGTGCTGCTGGAGAGCCTGAATTGATTGACCTGGTTGGGACAGACCTGGCTCAACTTCTTGTGCCATTCCAGCCCTGGCTGAGTCACAGAATCCCAGAATGGTTTGGGTTGGAGGGGATATTAAAGCTCATCCAGTGCCACCCCTGCCGTGGGCAGGGACACCTCCCACTGTCCCAGGGTGCTCCAAGCCCTGTCCAGCCTGGCCTTGGGCACTGCCAGGGATGGAACAGCCACAGCTGCTCTGGCTAAGCTGTTTCACTATAGTGGGTTGACTGGCTGGTTCCAGGCACCCACCAAAGCCCCTCCATCACTGCCCTCCACAAGTGGACAGGGGAGAGAAAATACAACAAAGGGTTCCTGGATTGAGATGAGGGCAGGGAGAGATCTCTCACCCAGTATTGTCAGGGGCAAAACAGACTTGGCTTGGGGATACTAATTGAATTCATTAACAAAATCAGAGCAGAACCATGAGAAGTAAAATAAATCTTAAAAATACCTTCCCCATACCCCTCTCTCCTTCCTGGGCTCTCCCAGCAGCTCAGAGAGTTGGGAATGGGGATCACAGTTCATCCCACGTTGTTCCTGCTGCTGCTCAGGGAGAGGAGTTGGAGCCCTTCCCCTGGCCCAGTGTGGGGTCCCTCCTCCAGGACCCAGTTCTCCACACCCTGTCCCAGCCTGGGTCCCCCTCAGGGTCACAATCCTTCCAGCAAAGCTGCTCCAGCGGGTCCCTGCCCTGACCCTGCTCCAGGGGGCTCCTCCTGGGGCTGCAGGTGTACCTCTGCACCCCTGTGGGCTCCCATGGCCATCACCGTGGTTTTCCCCACCGGCTGCAGGGGAATCTCAGCTCCGGTGCCCGGAGCAGCTCCTGCCCCTCCTCCTGCCCTGCCCTGGCTGTCCGCAGAGCTGCTCCTCTCACGTGTTCCAAGCCTGCTCTTCTCGACCCAATTACAGCTGCACAGGACCTTTATTGCTTCTTAAACCCATGATCCTGAGGCATCCCTGCCACCTCTGCTGGGCTGGGCCGTGGCCAGTGCCAGGTCCATCCTGGAGCCGGCTGGAATTGGCTCTGCTGGACACGGGGGAAGCTTCTGGCAGCTGCTCACAGAATCCACCCCTGTAACCTCCCTGCTACCAAAACCTGGCTACAGAAACCCAGTACTCCCCACCCTCCCAGGGAACAATCCCTGCCCAATATCCCATCCATCGCTGCCCTCTGGCACTGGGAAGCCATTCCCTGGCTCCTGTCCCTCCAGCCCTTGTCCCCAGTCCCTCTCCAGCTCTCCTGGAGCCCCTTTAGGCCCTGCAAGGGGCTCCGAGCTCTCCCTGGAGCCTTCTCCTCTCCAGGGGAGCACCCCCAGCTCTCCCAGGCTGGCTCCAGAGCAGAGGGGCTCCAGCCCTCAGAGGATTTCTGTGCTCTCCTCTGGACTGGCTCCAGCAGCTCCACATCTTTCATGTGCTGAGGCCCTTCAGCCTTCTAGGCCTCTCCTTCTCCAGCCTCACAGCTGGAAGAGCAGCCCTGCCCTTCCTCAGGGAGCGTCTGGGAAGAGGAGGAGGAGGGGAAGGAGTGCCCTGAGCCGCTGACAGAGGAGCCAGCCAGGCGCTCGCAGCTGCGTGGCTGTGCCCGGGGGAGCCGAGCTGTTTACCCACAGGGATCTGCAGCAGCGTTTGCCACGGACAGGGACAAGCTCAGGTCTCCCACGGAGCTCCCTCCATCCCTGCTGGCTCCCAGCTTTGTGCTGGATGCCCTGCAGAGCTCAGGGGTGGGAGGGGACAGACAGGGGTCACTCATTGCTGTGTGCCAGTAGCCGCTGAGCTCAGCTCCGCCTGCACCGTGCCTGGTTCGTGTGGACTTAATAAAGAGTGGGTGCAATTAGGGCTGGGGGTGCAGGGAGTGGGGCTGTGCTGGCAGCCACAGAGTGACTACTCCTCAGGGGAGCAGAGCAAAGTGGTCCTGGAGGAGAGTTGGAGCCTTTGGCTGGACGATGCTGCCAGGATGCACAGCCAGAGCCCAGCTGGGCCGGGGCAGGGCCGTGCCCAGGGCTGTCCAGGGCGAAGGCAGAGCTGGCAGTGCCATCCCACAATCCCACATCCGGCCGTGCTCTGCCTGCTGAATCACGTTCCTTGTGCGGGGGAAGCAGAACTTCCCAGAAAGGAGAGCAGGAGCCCTGGGAGTGCCCCTGCCCCAGGAGCACCCCTGCCCTGGGAGCACCCCTGTCCCAGCAGCACCCCTGTCCTGGGAGCACCCCTGTCCCGGGAGCACCCCTGCCCCAGGAGCACCCCTGCCCTGGGAGCACCCCTGGGCCGGGATCACCCCTGCCCCAGGAGCACCCCTGCCCTGGGAGCACCCCTGTCCCAGGAGCACCCCGTCCCAGTTTAGGCACTGGGGATCCCTCCCTCGGGACAAGGAGGGGAGGGAGTGGCTGTGCCCCCACCCTGGGGACCCCCAGCTCCCCTGTCCCTCCAGGGGTGCATCCAGGGCTGGTGCTGAGGTTCAGCTGCTGCCTCAGAGGTGTCAATGGAGCTGCACGATCCAAACAGCCTTTTCCTTCCTTTCCATCTTGATGTCTTTTTTTCCCTTGTACCTCCTCAAACACCCTTGGAGTGAATCCAGCTTCTCATCCGCTCACTGGCCCCGAGGGTGCCCCCCTGGCTGCGTGCCCTGGCACCTCTGCCCACACCTGTCCCTGGAGCAGGGCTGCATCCTGCTGATCCTCAACCCCTGAGGGTCAGAACTGTGCCAGGAGCCAGGAGAAGCCAGGGCAGCTCCCCAGCATTGAGCCATGAGCCCCCATCTACCTCAGAGGTGGGAGGGACCCCTGTCCGCAAGGGTGTCCCTGCTGCAGGTGCAGAGCCAGAGGGGCCTGCTGGTTCCTGCTAGTTCCTGCTGGTTCCTGCTGGTTCCTGCTGCTCCGGTGTGTCCCATCCTGGGTGAGCACAGGGTCACCGTGAGGTCTCAGCGCTGATGTGCCATTTCTCCCCCTTCTCCTTTGCCCTGCAGGCTGCAAAATCAAGGCCCTGCGCGCCAAGACCAACACGTACATCAAGACACCGGTCAGGGGCGAGGAGCCCGTGTTCATCGTCACCGGGAGGAAGGAGGATGTGGAGATGGCCAAGCGGGAGATCCTCTCGGCCGCCGAGCACTTCTCCATGATCCGGGCCACGCGCAACAAAGTCAACGGGCTGACGGGGGCCATGCAGGGGCCGCCCAACCTGCCGGGCCAGACCACCATCCAGGTGAGGGTCCCCTACCGCGTGGTGGGGCTGGTGGTGGGGCCCAAGGGAGCCACCATCAAGCGCATCCAGCAGCAGACGCACACCTACATCGTGACGCCCAGCCGGGACAAGGAGCCCGTGTTCGAGGTGACCGGCATGCCCGAGAACGTGGACCGGGCGCGGGAGGAGATCGAGGCGCACATCACCATGCGGACAGGCTCCTTCATCGACGTCAACGCCGACAACGACTTCCACTCCAACGGCACCGACGTCTGCCTCGACCTGCAGGGCGGCGCGGCCACGCCCTGGGCCAAGGCCCCGCACCCCGCCCAGCGCCCCTCGGCCGCGCTGCGCAACGACAGCCTCAGCTCCCTGGGCAGCGGCTCCACCGAGTCCTTCTACAGCGGGCGTGTGGCGGCCGCCAGCCCCACCAGTCCCTACAGCACCTTCAGCGAGCCCCCGGCCCCGCTGGGCTCCGACGAGTGCGACTTCGGCTTCGACTTCTTGGCCCTCGACCTCACCACACCCACCACCACCATCTGGTCGCCCTTCGAGCGCTCGGGCAACCCCCTGCAAGCCTTCAGCAGCTGCTCCTCCATCAACAGCTCGCAGAGACGCAACAGCGGCCCGGCCACGCCGCGCCACTCGCCCACCCTGCCCGAGAGCGGGGCGGCGGCGCTGGAGCACCCCTCGGCGCGGCGCATCCCCAGCGACCCCGCCGGCGCCCTGGCCTGGCTGCCCGCCCAGGGCTCGCTCTCCTCCTTCTCCACCAGCACCGGCTACTCCTCCTCCTCCTCGCTGCCCGGCAGCATCTCGGCCGCCTCGGGCTCGCCCACCGACTCGAGCAGCTCGGACGGGCACCGCAAGAGCTCCCGGGAGTGCATGGTGTGCCTGGAGAGCGAGGTGATGGCCGCGCTGGTGCCCTGCGGCCACAACCTGTTCTGCATGGACTGTGCCCTGCGCATCTGCGGCCGGGCGCAGCCGCAGTGCCCCGCGTGCCACGTGCCCGCCACCCAAGCCATCCACATCTTCTCCTAGCCCGGGGGCTCGCCCGGCGGCCCCCCCTCCTCCCCAACACCACGGCGTTTTAAGGACTTTAAACTGTTTAAATCGAGCTTTTTATTTAATACCAGATCCGGTGGGCGCACGGGGCGGGGAGGGGGGAGAGGCGGCGGCGAGGAGCTGGAGAGGCGCAGAGGGCACGGCGGGGCGGGGGGAGGCCAAATCCGGGGGTTCGGGAGGGAGGGGACAAAGGGGCCGAAGAAGAAGAAGAAGACGATGAGGATAAGGATGAGGAAAGAGGGGCGTGAATTCCGCGAGGAGGAAACTCCGATGTTTACAGAATAGCTTTAACTCTTCACCTGGCTGTGGGGCTGGGGAGGGAGCCCGGCTGTTCTCCACCAGTCCTTCCCAAATACCAGTATTCCGTTTGCAAACTGAAATAACCAGAAAGAAAAGGTCCGGTTGCACTTTTTATTTTAGGACA
>VYZT01047524.1:0-64621 GCA_013400735.1 Pomatostomus ruficeps
CGGCTCGGAGCCCCTCGGGGTGCGGGGGACGAGCGGCGAGCCCCGGGAAGCTCTGCCCGGCGCCCCGGCGGGGAGCGCGGCCGCGGCCCCCCCCCGCCACGCAGACGGAGCCGGTTTTCTGCCCCGCTCGGCAAAGCGAGCGCTCCGGCTCCTCCGGGCCACCGGGGACCGGCCCCGGGGGACCCCAGCCGGCTCCAGCATCCCCCTGCCCCGGCCCGGTGCGGCCCCGTGTTTACGGAGTGTCGGGGCACTCCGCGGCGGGGAGGGGGCGGGGGCGCCGGCGCTNGGGGAGGAGGCGGGGGCGCCGGCGCTGACGGCGCGGGATTGATTGGAAACGGGGAAAAACGGAGTGAGAGGAGGGACACCGGGTGGCCTGAGCGAAGCGACAACTCTGGCTACAGGTGACCGCACGGAATGCTCCGCGGGAAGGTCGGGACGCTGCGGGAGGGGGACAACGGGGGGAGCAGAATCCGAGCAGAAGGGAAACGGCGAGGGAGGCGGGAGCGGGCAGGTGAGACCCGCGGGGCCGGTGACACCCCCGGGGCCGGTGACACCCGCTCGGGGATCGGTGACACCCCCGGGGCCGGTGACACACGCGTGGCCGGTGACACCCCCGGGGCCGGTGACACACGCGTGGCCGGTGACACACGCGGGGCCGGTGACACCCGCTCGGGGGTCGGTCACGCGTGTGGCCGCGGCGCCGGGCGGGCGCTGTCCGCGGTGCTGAAGCCCCGACGGGGCGGCCCCGGCCCCGCCGCGACCCCGCCGGTCCCCGCACACGGGCTCCGCTTACGGCTCCGTCCTCCCCCCGGCGCCTGCAAAACTCCCTGCGACTTGGAGCCGGTAATGGAGTTGGCTTCCTCTTTACGTCACCCCGGCTCGGTGCTGTTTATTGATTCCACACGGGTATTTTGGAGCTGCTTGGTACCAGCCGCCTGCCCGCCTCGGCCCCGGCGAGGTGCGCTCCGGCAGCACTGTTGAAAAGCCTGGTCTCTGTTGTCACAATTGTTCTGCAGCCCGGGTTCTGTGGCCTATTAAATTATAGTTTATACAGATCGACTGAGTGCCCTCCTGTCACAGGCTGTGCGGAGAGTGCTCTAACACAGCTCTGAAAGCAGCACCGACCCTGGAGAGGAGGGGGAAGCCGTGTCTGGCCGACCCCAGAGAAGATTTTTCTCTCAAAAGAACCATGTCTGATTTAATCTAGCGTATTAAGTAATTAATTCTCCCAGTGTCCCTGAGTAGTAGGCAAGTACATTTTAGCATGCCAAGGCATTTGTTTGACTGCCCAAAAACTGTCATGAGACTGAAAGTCTGATTGCTAAAGATATTTACATGTTTTTGTTTTGTTGGTGCACATTGCTAGGGCATGTGACTTACCAGAGTTGAAAAACATATTGTAAACAAACAAAAACCCTCAAACAAGCCAAAAACAGCACTAGAGAGAAAAGTTACCTAGATTAAACTCAGTATCTGTTATTAAAATGTACTGCTCCATGGGGAATCCCTGTTGCATGAGAACAGAGAATTAGGGGGTCTTGCAGAGGTCCCAGGTCTGATTTCCCATTTTCATCTATCAAAGGTGATAAACTTTTCCAACAAAACAGTTACTGATGTGTAGTAAATAGTGCCAGCAAGGAATCTTGGGTCCTCTTGACATGAACTGAAATGTGCAGTACATATCTGGGAAGACAGCACAGATGCACTAGCTGTGATAAGACAAGTCGTTGAACAAGAACAAGGGAAAAAAAGGCTTGTTTAGTTGCTCTTCTGTAAGTGGAGACGTAGGAAGGAAATTTTACCTCAGCCCTTGAAAACAGACTGCTAGAGTACAGCAGACATCAACAAAAATGACAACAAAATTGGAAGCAAGGAGAAAAGAAGGAAAGAAAAGCCAAAGCCTGTCAAGGACTAGAGAAAGGCCCTTAGAGCGGAGGAATTACAGCACCTGAGAACTCACTTCATTAAAAAGCAGGGTGGGAGGTGATGTGAATCCTTGAATCTAAGAGCCTCTACAGAAAGAATTTACCAGGCACTGAGTTATTCCTCTGTCTGCCAAAGAGAGGCACAACACGAACTAGTGCCGAGATGCTAAAGCCAAAACATTCCAATTTAAGGGAGGCATCGCATTTTTGAACAGAGGAGTGCTGATGACCTGATGAAGGAGCCATCAGAAAACCTGCTGGATTCTCCATCTGTTTATGTCAAGATTTGGTGTCCTCCCAAAATATGCAACTTAGCCAAAGCAAGTCATTGGGCTCCCTGCAGGAGTAATTGCCTGGGAACTAATGGACTGAGACCCAGACAGAATTAACTCAGAGGACTTAATGGGACCTTTGATCCTGAATTCCCCAAATAAGGCACGGAGATGTTACAATTCATTTCCAGGTGTCCCAGCCACCCCTCTAGATAGGTACAACCTCCCCAGCCAGGGGGATTTTAACCACATGCCAAGAGCAGAACAAATGACTGAACAACTTCTGTTTTGAATCCTCCGATTTTCCACCTGGTTTCACTAATTAACTCCCCCCCAAAAAATCTCTTTCTTTGTGCATGTTGCAGTAAAAGGAAGCATTTTAAAACAAATCATTCTCCTCAGGGAGCTATTCATGACTCTCAAGTCAAGACGCATTTTATCCTTCTCGAATTTTTTTTTGGATTATATGAAAATGATGAAAATTCATCCTTTGTATAACTTCAGAGTCTCAGATGGGATCATATCAGAAAGGATTCCAGCCAAAATTATTTTAAAGGATATATTTGTAGGCTGATCTGACACTACTTCCCTCTGAAGACAGTCTGTTTTCTCAGTTCTGAAATCACGCACATATAATAAGATTTCTTCCATGTTCCCTTAAAGGCAACAGGAGATTTTCTAGAAAATTCAATGAGAACAGGAAAACCTCCTAATGGCTAAATTACTGGTTTTCCTCTGAAGCTCTGCAACATTTAAGGAAATGAGCAAGAGCTTACACAAACATAAACACAATCCTGGGCTCTTCATGAAGGCAATCAAACAAAGAGGAAAACAGAGCAATCTACAACTGACTTCTTAGCCCCCAAATAATCAAAACTTGGCTTTCAGAGCACCTGAGCTATTAAAATCATCATCATAATGTTTAAGCAACGTGTTGTTTTTTTGGATTATCAAGACATTTTAAAAATAAGAATATAAAAACAAAGCAAATAGTTCTTCAGCTGTGTTTGACAGAAGGATCTGTATGTCCCACAAACAACATTAGCAGGGGGGCAGCATTTGTGACTTTCACATTAATTGAAAAAAATTAACCCCCCCCAATCATTCCCAGATTTGTGCCCTCTGTAATATAGAAAGCCATGGTTGGGGCTGAGCTTGTCAGTCTGGGAGAGGCAGTAGATCTAGGGATGCAAAGTATCCAGAGCCCAGAAATACAGCAGGCATTTTTAAGCTACTTCCTATGGATATGAAAACCTGGCCAGAGTCTCACCTCAGTCCAGGGTGAGTCTGCTGAACTCATTAAACCACCCACATGTAGATGGGAGCAGACTCAGATCCACAGAGATTCCTAAGACATTTTTCGTTTACAAGGAATGAGACGTAGCTAAGCTGTGGCTGTCAGTGGGAAAATGCCAAAACTGAAAGAACTGGAAGCTGCAATTTTTCTCTTGTATATTGAGAAAAATTCTCTTGAGTCTCCATGGCTCATTGAATAGCAGTCCTGCTTCCAGACTATGCAGTCATCTTCAGGGGACTGGGTGCTCTGGCCAGCATTTATGCTGCCACCACATCCCCTCCCTTGCTGTCACCAGGCTGGAACGTCTCTAAGAGAAAACTATTTTTTCCCACAATAAAACTGTCAGAGCGGAGCCCAGGCACTTATGAAACAAAGGCAGCGAGGTGGAGCCACACAGCACATGACTCTGTTGTTTCTGTTCCTCTGCACAGCCACTGTATCAATAATTCATTGGAAGTCATGATACCATAAATTAAATCTACCTGTCAGGTGAACAGAAGAAAAGCTTTTGCGGCACAGGTGTTCCCAGCAGCACATCCTAATCCTGGGAGGACAGAGTTACAGGATCAAAGTGGCTTGCTGCCTACAGGGAAATGGGTTTCTGTTGCCATGCTACAACTGTCTGTGGGTGTATCTGTGTCAAAACTTCCGTAAACATCGATAAAACCACAGGTGTGGGCTTAGGGCAGCCCCTCTCAGCAGCCATTGGCTCTTGTTTATTGGTGACCATGACCCCAGTTAGTGGTTTGGTCCATTCTTCCTGCACATCCTCAGCTCCCTGAGTGGGGGCTGAGTCTTCCTCAATAAAGTTTTTTAAAGCTGAGGATGGAGACATCCCTTTGTGCATCACTTGCACACCTGAGCACATTCCACCTGCAGTGGCACAATCAAAACTTAGCTTAAAACCTGTACCTGAGCATTACTGAGCAGGGTCTTAATGACAGACCTGCTGAGTCCTGCTAGATGAGCCCCTGCCCTGGGGTGCTCAGCAATGCCAGGGTGGCTCCAGGTAGGATTTGGGCACTCTGGTCTGGCAGTGAAGGAAACCTCTGCCTCTCCTGGCTGTCCTTCACTCTGGGGTGGGAGCAGGCAGGAAGCACTGGGCACCGTCTCGCACCGCTCCAGCCCCAAAGCAACGTGCTCGGGAAGCATCTGGATACTCCAGAGCCTTGTCTAAGACACCTGGACAACAGCAGGCATGTTCCACTCATTAAACAACCGGCTGGGAAGCAACAGGGACTGGGAGATGTGCAATTAATAACCGGGGTCACCAGCTCTGCCCAAAGTGAATTAAGACAGAAAGAAGCAATATGTCAAGTTCCTTTGGCTGAGAGCTCTGGCACAAACAGAGAGAGCAGCTCTCTCTTACCCGTGTGCAGGCGCACCAGTGGAGTTATGCTCTCCAGGCAGGGCAGCACACCCTGGGGAGACTCCGCTGTCTGTAGCTGGGAGACAAAATGTGCTGTCTCAGGGAAAGAGGTTGGGTTTTGGGGTCTCGCCACGAAGGGAGGCGAAGAGCAAGGATGTAATTAGCTACTTTAAGTTAAGGTAATCATGTTGGCTCACGCTGATTCCCTTGCCACATGAGGACATCTCCGGGCAGTGCGTGTGCATTGCTCAGGAATATTATAATACCCTAACTTTTGTGCTATTATCACTTTTAAGATCACGTAATTCTTCGTTTAATTCTGCTTCTCTAGTACCATCCTAGATACTGATTTAGTGTTAGATGAGAGTTTGTAACTCACTGGGAAACATCAAAAAGCCCTCCTGCTACAGCACCAGGTATTACTCACACTACACATCACTTAGGTGTTGCAGTGCCTTTGCCTGACTGATGATGATAAATGACTAAACACAGGAACTCCATTCTAAATCATCATCTTTGATCCACTTGTGATCACATTACTCATATAATCGGTTGTGCTGAAACGCAGCGGAATTACTCATCTAAGGCAAGGGGGTTTTGTCCTAGCGAATAAGAAGAATAAGCAGTAAATGTATTAAAATCAGCAGGAGCTGCTCTTCACCTCCTAGGAAGCGCATTGAACCTACCTCAGGCTTCTGTTGGGGAATTTAGAGACACAGGTTACAACCAGCCAAATTCCCCCACAGCTCAAGGCTCCCATTTGCATATGCAAAAACGCTCCCGTTGATTTGCATATGTTACTACAGCTTCTCCTGGAACCTTTAGTAGGTTTGGGATTGAAGAATGCATCTTTCCAGCTTCTTCTGGGGAAAGCAGTTGTTTGAGCACCTCTCCTGCGTTAATTAGCTGATAGCCAAAATAGCGGAAGGGGGGCAGCGAGGCATAATCAATTATATTTGTATAACTGCTGATGGAACACGATAAGTAATTAATGAGACCGTGTGCACATACAAAAGAGAAATGCCTTTGAAACTCAGCAAGAGCTGAATGGTGTTTGTAAGCTCTGCTCTAGTACTGTGTAAAAGGCCGGTTCAGACTCCTACTGAATTATTACAGAAAGATGGAAAGACTGCTGGTGAGTGAGAGTAAGCATTGAGAGGAAAAAGCCCAGCAGTTTCTTAGTGGGGAATAAAGGAATTTCTATAAAACCAGCAATCTTCAAACTAAAACTAGAGGTTTAAAAATAGTGGATTTTCAGGTCCTGTGTTTGATATACAGGGGAACTTTTTCCCTGTTTAGATGATGAAGCCGAAGTGTTAAATCAGTTCTTTACTGAAAGATTTGTGTTTTAGTCACTGGGTTCAAAATGCTACCCAGAAATGAAATAAGTTGTCATAATGATGTATCAGCCAGACTCTCGCAAGAGTAAAAATCCATTTTGTTTAGAGAGCCTCACACATTAATAAATAACCCATTCTGTGAATTCTGTCAAATGAAAAAAGCTCTCCTGTCTGGCCTGCAGCAAACCATAATGACTTTCATTCTGAGGTGTAAAAGTATGGATCCGCCGAGGAAAGAAAAAGAAAACACAGCCCAGTAATTACAGAGGTTTCCTCCTGTGTGTTGTTAAAGCAAAGACAGTTTTTATAGGAGTATAATTCTAGAAGAAGCTGCCTGTTAGCCCAGGTCTGCACTTCCAGTGATACAAAGGCAGCCCTTGTCCACCCTAACAGTGAGATTCGGTACAGAAAATGTGTTCTCTCATCAAAGTGGTAATTACTGGAAGTACAACCTGCTACCCGAAACCAGGGAAAAGCTGAGAGCCGCAAACCCAAGGCTGCAACCATCCCACTGAAGCTGCTGGCAGTCGTGCTGCTAGAGGGATCTGTGCCCAGCATTGCAAACGGGCAACCCACTATGTTCCAGAAAAATCAGACAATGCTTTTGCTCTTGTGGCACCTCAGGGTCTGGAACAGCTACTCCCAAAAACCAAGGTTGCAGAAGGACGTGCCAGCATATTTGCAAGGCCAAAAGGTTGGATGGAGCCCTGAGCAATCTGCTCTAGTGGAAAGTGTCCCTGCACGTGGCAGGTTGGGTTGGAATGAGATGATCTTTAGGATTCTGTCCAACCCAAACCATTCTGTGATTCTGTGTGAGACAAATCTGCCTTCCTGGGCACCCCTCCCACGGTGTTTAAAATGCCTGAACTTCAGTGGTCAGCACATTGGTCCTTGCAAGTCTGAGCACCCAGACCTGTGAACCCAAACGTCCTTTAGGAGTTTCATGTGTTCGTCATCACTGCGGTTTGTGACTGCAGAAGGGTGGGGGAGGCTGGATCTGAAGAACTGGTGTCAATATCTGCACTTGGAATGCAAAATCACACAGTGCCACAAATGAGCATTTGAAAGTGCACAGAGCCTCGAGGGTCCTTCTGCAGACGAGCATGTGCAGGCACAAAACCAATACTGGCTTCAACAAGGCACGTCTAGGGGAGAATTAATCATTTTTAGCATGGTTTCTCATCTGCTTCTGTAGAAAACTCAGATAAATTAACCACCACACACTTCTCTAAGGCAGTGAACTTCTCCATTCTACTGGTGGAGCAACAAATTTTACTAATTTCATGAGGTTTCACTACTCTCCTAGAGGGAGCCTGTCAGAACAGCTCCAAGATATTCCTGCTTCCCCACCTCCTGCTCAGCTCACCCATCTATTGATTTGCCATTTCCCTGCGTTGTTGCAGTTTTTAAGGGTTTTACTTTCCCATCTCAAGACAACAGTGACAAACCGGACCTTTATGCAAATGTGCAAATTGATTATACCTCTTTCTCTGTAGTTCTCTTTTTTTTCCTTCTGGTGGTTAAATTGCTTTTTTGCAAACCCAAAAGGGGCACTTCATGCATATTGCATTATTTACAGTTCAGCACACACAGACTCTGGTATCTGTCATACCCTGCAAACTTTCCTACACCATGGGAATGATTGGTGCCTGTGCAAAAAGGGCAGAAAACAAATGGAAAACCAAAATGCCTGACACTGGACTTGAGCAGGTGGATTTACTAAGGGGAGGGATGTGCCTGCAGGGATGAGCATGAGCAGCTCCAAAAGGAACGTTCCAGCTTCCATCCCATGCAGGCTGTAAGAACTGCAGGTGTTACCTCCATATGCATCCAGCCCCTAGGAAGGAGGAAAACACAGCTCCTTCCACTCCCAGAGCTGTTTCTCACCAGCCTGGTGTTCCAGAGGATCCCGAGGGACCCCGGACCAGCTGCTTGTGAGGTTGGCATGTAATTAATCCTGGCAAAGTTTCAAACAGCTCAGTATCAAGGGATCTGCTGGCCTTCCCTGTGACAGGCTCCAATTTCACCTCTGAATGCGTCACTTCATCTCTCACCTCATCCAGGCAGGAAGATGAGCCTGAGCCACCAAAACCTCCTCATTGCTCACCTGCATGGGCACAGATCACTGCTCAAATATTGATTTACTATTTACTTGGAGAAAGGGAACCGCCAGCTGCAAGACAGAAAGGAGCTTTAATATCAGTCCCATCCTTCCCTCTGGCTCTTCCCTGATTATCCAGGCAGTCCAGTCTCTCCCCAGCAAGGACAGCAGTTAAACCACCACACTGTATCCCCCCTGAAGGCTGGAAAGAGGCAAAAAAGGGTGATGTCTATGTACATGCTAATTATATCACTGGATTACACATCTATGCTCTTTTAACTCTTGCACTAGAGAGTAGAACGCAAAGTTTAGGAATTCCTGGGGGCTGCCTCTGAGTGCTTGGCACCCTTGCATTATGTCTTTGGTCAAATTAAATATTTCCTCTTTTATTTAGCCTATTTGTCCAAAGAAGATAATGATGTTTAGCCATCTTACAGGAGTGCTAATATTGACAAAGCAATCAGTGTAACATTGTTGGAATTACCATAGAAAAGTACTGTTCAACCTCTCCACTTCCATTTTGCCATGAAGACACACAAAAAACACCCCATTTTTTTAGCTGATGCACAGAGAGAGTTGGTCTTAAACGCGAAGTATTATCAGTGGTTTAATTTAGCGACGACTGTAGTCTAAATTAACCACAGCTCCACTTGAACTACTCAAGCAGAGGTAAAAATGGAAAGATTAAAAATAAGAAAAGCCCAAAATTACCAGCAAAGGCGCAAGGCCAGATTGCTGGAGCTGGACCCACGTGAGCGGCGCCGGGATCGGCAGGGACCAGCCCTCGCTCTCGGCTCTGTGCCTGGCTTTTAAATCGCTTTAAGGAGGGCTGATGATGGAGACAGAGCCAGCTTTTACAGTGGCAGCCCAGCTGGGGATCAGCACTGTAAAAACAAGCACATAAAGCTCCAAATCAAATCGCACTCGTAATGAAAACATCTCGGCGGCGAGCAGCCCCAGCAGAAGGCATCCCTGCGCTCGGAGCTGCTGCCCGGCTCCCGCATCGCCCGGCTGACGTCAGCCCTTCCCTGCTGGAGGATGGAATTCGGTCCCTGTGTCTCTCAGACAAACCCGCCTCACCGTTAGCGAGCTCACAATTAAAGGGAAAAGGGAAGAGACAGCAGGGAGGTCAAGCTAGCACTGTTGTTCATCTTTCTCTTGTTCTTTTTCTGGGATTGCAGCGGGGTTTGCTGCCAGGAGCTGCCTCTCCCATATCTCGAGCTATCTCCAGCATCCCTTTGGGCCCCTGGGGCTCTGTTCGTCCAGGGGAGATGCTCAGCACACAGTTCCTATCCAGAGCATGGAGGGGGGCTGTGTAACGCCGGTGCTGCTGTTCCTGGGGTCCACAGCAGGCACTGCCTTGGGGGTTGATAGGAACGAGCTCTAATCCCAAATTTCTGAAGCACAAATCCCCTGGGCAAGGAGAAAGGGACTTTCCCCCTAAAAACCCCTGAAACCAAGTGGGTGCTGGCATCCTGCATGCCAGGGCCAGATCCATGCGGATCCAGCTGCTGGAGGCATCAGCAGCCTTTCCTCTGCAGTAATTACTCTGTGAGCCGTGGAGAACCAGGGAAAATACAACCTTCTCCTCTTAATGAGTGCCCCTGCCTGGCTTTCCATCAATACACCAACAGGAGCTCTCCTTTTTCCATTTACCACCATCGATATTCTGTTCCTTGTTGCATTCCCAGCAGATTTTAATAGAGATCTTCGCTCAAGGATACCCCTGTGGACTCCTGGACAGAGGGGAGTCTTTAACAGAAAAATCCAAAGCCATCCCAAGGCACAGGTGTGGTTTGGGGACAGCTCTCTGGAGAAGCTGGAGCTATGAGGGGTGATGAGGATGGGCGATGGTGGGGGGACACTGTGAGCATCTCCCCAGCAGAACGAGTTTTATAAAGGAATAATTCAGCATCGACCCAGACACTAAGGGAGATCCATGCCTGTAAATACCTGTGCCTCTCCTTCGGGCTCGATTGCAGTTTTAGTCAATTTACCCTGATGAAGAGGAGTGTTTTGGTACAAACAGTGGTGCTGACATGCACATGGTGGCAGCAGCAAGTGCCAGCCAGCGAGGAAAACCGACCCCAACAGCCTGAGGGTGGAGAGCTGAGCAGCTCCAGAACCAGCTTGTCCCCTCTGAGCCACAGCTCCCTTCATCTTCCTGAGTTTATGGTGTGGAGAGAATAAAAAAACCAAAATAAACCCAGTAAAAATTCCCTTTGCTTCCCACTGTCTGCTTCTAGACAGCCAGGGCTAGTGGAGCAGCGCAAAATGAGCCGCCTCTGCCCCATGGAGATGGTTGCCATCCATGACATATTTTTTCATGGTTTCAAATGGAGGGAAAGGATGTTTCCCAAGCTACAGAGCAGCAGGATGCTGATCTCGCTTAAACATCTGGAATAGTTTTGAATGACTGCTTTAATTGAATACAGCAGCAATTATAGAGTTATTTCATTTCAGAGGATTTGAAAAGGCTTTTTTTTCCTTGATTACTTAGGAGGAGCCTAAACCCTGTGAATTGCAGGGCTTTGTTGGGCTGCTGTGCAGGAGGACCTGGTCACAGCCCAGCGCCAGGCCTCTGGAACAGCTCAGCAGCCTAAATCCGGGTGCATCACTAATCCACCAGCCAGTTCCTGCTTTAAATTTAAACCATTTAAAATATTTAAGGGTTTTTTTTCATTATTTTAGCAGTTAAGATTATTCCAGGACAAGATTGCCATGTCTTCTCTTGGGGTTCTTTGCAATGCTGGTGAGAAAATGATTTCTATACCACGATGTGGCTTGAGAGTGGACTGGGCTGTCCAAATCAGTCATCTCTCCTCAGTTTGAGGATTACACTCATTTTTCCAGTGTGGATGTGAATTCCTCCAGTAAGGAGCATAGGCCACCCCTCCCAAGTCCTTCATCAGGCACCCACAGATATGGTGATGAAAAACTGACATCCCAACCCGCCTTAAAACACAGGGCAGGTCTTCTCATGCCACAGCATGGCCTGGTGATGGCACCAAGGGCCAGCCTGAAGCTTTGGCACCTCCATCCCACACCGTCCTACCTCTTCTACCAACTTCTTGTCTAGTTTAAGTCAGTTTGGTGCAAACCTAAGCATGACACCCCCAGTCTTTCAAACTCCACTAAGAGAATCCACAAAGATGAAGGAAAATTATTAAATAAAGGATGGGAACTGGGAAGCACAGCAAGACTCTTTTCCAGCCCGTGCTCCAGACGCCCCATGCTTTGGATAAAAGGGGGATGAATTTAGAGTGGGTTTTGCTTAGAGTTGTTGTTTTCCACAGGGCTAAAACTCATCTCTGGTAAATCTGAGCCACCAGCTCTGCACACGATGCAGAGATCTGGCACTTGGGAACATGGGTTAGTAGTGAATTTGGTGGTGCCGAGTTAATGGTGGGACTTGATTATCTCAGAAGTTTTTTCCAAGCAAAACAATTCTTTGGTTCTGTGAGGACAGCTCTGTTTCATCCTGGTTTGTGTAGACACACTGAGCTCTGGCTCAGCCACCCCCTTCCAACACAAACCTTCCTTTAAACCAGAAAGTAAATCCTCACCTGTGAGCCAGCCCATCCCACAACCAGCTGACTCCTTCAGCAACCCAAAAGCCAAACCCAGGTTTTATTCTCAGCCCAAAAATCCACATTTTCTCAGGAGCAGTAACAATTTCTCATTATTATTATTTCTAGCCTTTCAGCCTGTGGTTGCTTGAGGTAAAAAATCAGCACAATTTGAACAGTGATCAACCAAAACATGAAATGAATGCTGTGCTTCATTTAATAAAATTCAGCAACACAAGGCTGCCTGGTGGACACAATGTAATTTGTTTTGGATGTAAAGATGGAAAAAAATAATTGTTTTGTCTTCAAGGCAATTAAAATAATAGAATATTTCTGTATTGACAGGAAAGGAGCTGCCAGGTGAAAATTCATATTTAATAAACTTTTTCTCCTGTTCCCTTACATTAGCTTGCAGATTGTCAATTTTTGTTGTTCTGCTCAAAGTCAAGAAGTCATCACTTGTCACTTAGAAGTCACTGCTGCTGGTACTATGAGAACTACAGAGTTTACTGAAGAACAGCAGAAAGAGAGTGAAAGGGGAATGGCAGCTGCTGAATCATTCTTAAAAATATGACTGGGGATGAAAAAGGCACTGAGAAAGAGAAAACCAAGATAATTCCATGATTTTTGAGACAATCCTAGAGCAGATGGGTTCAGGCAAGATAATTTAAAAGTATTAAAAATGGCTGTTCCAAGCTCTGTCCATCCTGGCCTTGAACACTTCCAGGGATGGGGCAGCCACAGCTTCTCTGGGCAGCCTGTGCCAGGGCCTCACCACCTTCACAGGGAGGAATTTCTTCTCAATATCTAATCCAAATATTCCGTCCTTCATTTTGAAGCCATTCTCTCTTGTCCTGTCACTCCATGCCCTTGTCCGAATCCTTCTCCAGCTCTCTTGGAACTCCCTTTAGGTACTGGAAGGGACTCTGAGTGTCCCTGGAGCCTTCTTGTCCCCAGTCTGAACAGCCCCAACTCTCAGCCTGTCTCCATGGGAGGTGCCCTGCAGAACATCCCTGCACAGTCTACCACGGTGATGGCTGACACTCGGTGCCACCAGGAGCATCCCTGCTGCTGGAGCTGCAGTGCTGCCAGGCTGGGAGTCAGGCTCTGTCCCCACCAGGGCCCAGTGTGCCACAGTGGCCACCAGCACCTCACAGTTACATGTAGCCATCATCACTTTGGGCAGTAATTAAGCCTTGTAATTTGGAGGAAATAAGGTTCCTGCTGTTTGTAGCATGGCAGTGGTGACTGAGGCTAAGCCCATGTGAACACAAAGGAGGGCAGTGCATCGTACAAAACAGTTGGGGTGGAGAAGGGAGGTTTCTCCACAGCTGCAGCAGCACTGGTTAAACCAAAGCTCTGCCAGCAAAAACCAACTTAGGGGGCCCTTTTGGCTCTTCCTTCTCTCTCTGCCATTTCAGTGAATAATTCTGTTCCTCTCTCTTGCAGGGCTGCCGGCGCAGGATGGAGATGCTGCCGCAGCCCTGAGTGGGTGCTGCTGACACTGTCTGTGACCCGCCTTTGCCAACCCCAGCACCATGAGCGGCTTCTTCTCGCGGCTGGACCCACGGCGGGTGCCCTGGGGGGCTGCGGGCCATGCCCTGCGCACCCGCGTCCTGCGCACCAAGCCCGTGGAGTCCATGCTGGAGGGCACCGGCGCTGCGGCCACCCAGGGCGCCCGGCTGGCCAAGGTCCTCACCACCCTCGACCTCATCTCCCTGGGCGTTGGGAGCTGCGTGGGCACCGGCATGTACGTGGTGTCCGGCCTGGTGGCCAAGGAGATGGCGGGGCCTGGGGTCATCGTGTCCTTCATCATCGCTGCCGTCGCTTCCATCTTGTCAGGTGAGTTTTGTGTTGGATTTTGAGTGATGTGCCGTGTCCTGCACCCTCTCCTTCATGGGTGGACACCTGCTCAGCACCACAAGATACAAGGAGGTGTTTGGCTGCTTCCTCACCTTCCCCACCAACTACAAACCATTTCCGACTGGGCTCACCCAGCTCACAGATTGCACTGTCCCTCATTGCCCAAATATCAGACCAAACCTTGCACTGGGAGCCAGCAGCCCAAGCACAATTATCCTGATGAGCTGCCAATGGCTTCCACAAGCATGGAGCCTGTGGGCAATATTTTTGAGACATTTGAGAGTTTTGCAGTGCATGTCCCAGGCCGAGAGCGTGGCCAAACCACAGCACTGGAGCGAGAGCTTGTGGGAAACTCAGTTCCAACAGGGAGGATATCGGTGGCTTGGGCAGCACCAGGGCCAGCCTCTTTTGTTGACATGGCTAACAGTCAAAAAATTCCTCAATTAGTTCTGGAGTTGATTTCATTGGCTCCTGTTCATGGACAGTCAGACCTTGAATTTCCAAACAAAACAACAAACAAATGTGCAGGGAGAGAGAAATTATGTATTTTAGTGAAAACACGGTGAATTCCGTCTCCTCTGTAGGAACCCAGCTGAGCATATGGCTCGAGCTGCAGTTTCTACATGAAGCCAGTACTGCTGGCATTTGTCCTTTCCAGATCAGTGCTAACACGATGATGTGATGTTCCTGCTCTCTCTGCTCAGAGGACTTTGCACGCTGTGTCAGTCTGGTATCCAGCTTTTGTCTGTGGGCTGCATAAGGAAACCTGAGCAAATGGCAAAGGGCTTTGATCGAAGACAGGAAGAGCCAACACAGCAAAGTGATCCAGCTCAGCTTTTCAAAACCCAGGATTTTTGTAATGAGATGTGGAAGCACATCATGCCCGTTCCCTGGAGACTGCAGTGCTGCTCCATGGAGATCCCACCAAAGTGTGTGCAAGTTTGAACCCCTGATGTCCCTGCAGCCCAGAGGCACAACCCTGGCACAGCCCAGGGATGAACCTCATGCCCTCTCCAAAGCCCACAACAAGATTCGAGTGCTTGCAATGAGATCCAATGCTTATTTGAGTTCCCAACACAACAAATGAACCAAAATGCCTGGGTTTTAACCAAGGCAGTAGATAGCATCGGTGTCTCTCCTTTCCCACTGCCTGCTTTCTCTCCTCTGCAAAGGTTTTGTTGGCCGTGATGCAAACTGAGAGCAAATGGAGTTTGGGTGGGTCTCTGCTAACAAAAACACACTGTCCTCCAAAAGGGGCTTTTTCACCCCAGACACGAGCCTTGCCCCGCAGCAGGAGCTCCTCCCGCCTTCGCCCACAGGAGCCTGCACCGCTTCCCGCTCCGCTTTCATCTCCCCTTCCTTTTGTAGCCCTGGGAAAGTGTTTTGTGAGGGATGCAGTGTTTTGATAGTCTCCTTGGCTGCTTCCTCACTTCATCGTTACCACTGCTGTTGTTTGTAACAGCAACACTTTTTTGGCAAGTAAAACCAAGGAAGAATTCAGGAGCTGGATGGACTGTTGGACTCGTTGGGGATGTGATTTCAGCTCTCCCATCATGGTTGCTCCTGGTGTGCCAGCACTGAGTTTGGGCAAGTGTGCGTGGGCAGATTTTAAGGAACTTTCCCTTTGCCCATCACAAATCACTAAGTCAAATCTCACTGCTTGCAAAAGTGAGCCCAAAGGGGTTTGGGATTAAAAGAAAAAAACCAAAGAACAAAAAACAAACCAAAACCATCCAGAAAGTCATCTGACTTCCCTGGGAGACAGGCACAAGGAAGTCCTGCCATTGGGAAGCCTCTTTGCACTATTCAGCCTGGTTTCAGATCGGAACTTTTCCAATTTCATCTACTCAACAAATTCCACTTATGCCTTCCATAGTTTTAAGCAACATGTACCCCATCAGGGTACTTACAGACACACTATAATTGATAAACTGGTGAATTAAATCAATCTCCTTTATTCTCTCACTAGAAGGTCTTTCATTCAGCTCCCAAGTAGAAATGCTTGCCCAGTTTCCCTCCACAAAGCCTCCAGCGCACCACAGGCTCCTTCTATCAGCTGTGACCTCCAGGATTCCCCACTTTCACCCTGTTTATCCAAAACCCCTCCCTAGCAAAAACCAGCAGTTTGCACCTCACCCAACCCCATCACCCTCTCCACAGCCTTTTCCACCAGCCATTCCTTGTCCCTTTGGTGATCTCCTCTCCTAAAGCAATACAACATTGTTTGGAGCACAGTGCCACACTCTTACCTGACACCGGTGTGGGAACAGGCTCAGCAGCAGCCAGGATGGACGATGGAGCGGGGGAGCTGAGCACGTGCCTCAGGTGCTGTCTGGCTGCAGGATGAGGGCTGGGCTGAGGGGCTGCACCTGCAGCTGCCTGGGTGGGGCTGGAGAGATGGGAGTCCTTGCTCTGTGGGAGCTCTCTTTATGGAGCTGCCTTTCATATATCAGCACATGCTGGTCATGAAATGCAATGGACAGGCTCAGTGGCTTGATGAAAATAACATGCCTGTCTTAATAAGTCGGCTGCTCTTGGTTAACAAAGGATGGTCCCTCTGGATTTCTTGTGTGGTAGCATGAATTATTTGGAGTTACCTCCAGCACGGCTGAAAGGCCCCTCTCAAAAGTATTTTTTCACCTGAAACGTCACTGCCATCATGCCAGTGCCCTGTGGGATGTCTCATGGTTCCCGTGTAGCCTTGTGCCAAGTATCAGTGGGAGGATCAGCATCCACATCGTGGCCACGGCCATCCCAGCACACCAAAAGCACCAGTTCCTCAAGCCACCAGTGGTGCTGCGCAGTGGTTGTCCTGTGGGTGGGATCTCGGAAGGGCCAGTGGCATGGATCAAACCTCTCAGCTGTGTTTATGTCCTGCTGAACAATGTCAATAACTCTATAATTACACCAGTGTAATGACTGCCACACCAATTGGACAAGGGTAGCAGATATTCAAGGAAAATAAATGGTCCTCTGTAGAATGTTTGCTCTTTCAAAAAACCACTGTGTTGTCTTGTTTTCTACAGAAATTGCAAACACTCTTGACTGGGGGGAAGAAGAGAAATTTATCTCCAAATTCAGACAGTTGTGGCAGGGAGGATGTACCCAGTCTCTGTCTGCAGTCGCAGAGCTGGGCTGGCTGGGCAGGAGCACTGGGAGAGATGCATCCCTCTGGATACGAGGGAAAAAGGTGCTGAATAGCTCTGGCTGCCAAGGAGTAACTGAGTAACACAGTTTCATTGTGCAGCTAGATTGTAAAAAAGAACCAGCCTAAAAAAAAACCCACAAAAAACCCCCCCCAAAAACCCAAACCAAACCAAAACTAAAAAAAAACCAAAACAAAACAAAACCAAAAACCACAAAAAATCCCAAAAAACCAAACAACCTCCCCAACAATAGTAATAATAATACAATGCAGATTTAGCAGAGATTAATATACATTATATATATGTGTGTGTGCGTAATATATGCGGATACCTAATGCTGACATTCCCAACCTATTGCTGCACCCAATGCATTGTGAAAAACTGCTCTTCTATTTTGGGATGCTAGTAGAATAATCAAAACCTCAAACATTTTATACATATTCATTTCTTTGCTTCGGCATTATCGTTGTGTGTCGATAACCATCCTCTTCAATCATTATCTTGTCGTTGGCTAAAACGAGAGCTGCCTACAAGGAGGAGTATATATTTTTAAGGCCATCAAAGAGAGAAACTAGATACTTGTCCCCATCAGAGCACCAGTTTCATAAATCATTCAGGCCCGTAGTTATCTGTGAACGCCGTACCTTTGCCGAGTGCATGCATTTTTCATCAGCTTTGAATAATGACTGTCGGTGGGGCTGGATGGATGATGGAAATGCCTCATGGCTCCTGTTGGGCTGCTTTACAGAAATCAAGTTTTGAAGAGTCCCATTGCAAAACAACCCGCATTCAAGTTAAGCAGTGAATGGAATATAAAAATCCTCCAACACCGAGAAAAGAAGCACCACCAAATTCAGCTTGAGAGAGTCAACAATTCTGTGTTTGTACTGTGTAAAAACTGCACTTAAAGTAAGAGCTGCCACCTCATAACATTTTTATAAATTATTCATTTCCCTCTCTATACTAAACTGATTGCAAATTTGAAGCAATTATTATCTTCTAAATGGAGAATATCAGTTGATAGAGAGCTCAATAATTACTACATGTTTACTCAATGGTAGTAACAGCCTTAACCAATTCACCCGTGTGAACTTTACTGGGGTCTTTGGGGCAGGGGCTTAATCAGTGTTAAACATGCAGGACCCTTCCAGCACTTGTCCTGAATAATATTTGGGGAATTTGAGACTAAGTAAGTACATCCATTCCTTTTAAATAAAAGCTAATGGTTGTTTTAATACATCAATGTGTCAGGGTCAGGTTTTTATTAAAAATTATCCTGACATAGTAAGCTCACAAGGAGTTCGGAAAGTATTGAAGTCTGCTGAATTCTCCTCCCAAACAGTTCCAGTTAAATACTTCTTCTTGCTTTTCTTTTCTTCTTCTGCACAGTTAGTTTTGCAATTATTCTTTAGAAGACTGAAATATAATATTTTTTAAGTGTTAACTCTATGTAAGATGTCTTCAAGCTCCTTTTGGCAGGGTATGAACAAGAGCAGGGATGATCAGAGCAGTGCTCGTGCCTGGATCTGCAGAGCAATAATGCAGGATGAGTGTTTGGAGATTGGAAGTTCGGGACCGGAAGAGGTGTAGCCTTGTGTGAGCCCTCTTGTGGCATCTTCATCTGGGGTGAGGCTGTGCAGCACTGGTCCAGGATCCCCTGTAAACCTCTGGCTGGTTTAAACTGTGTCATCTCAAAAAGAAAAACCCATCACAACTTGATTTTGGTGGAAATATGTCTGGTTTTTAAGCCAAGAAACTGGGGAGGGAGGGTCACTGTGCAATGTCTCTGTGTTCCTGATGTTGACTGCAGCCCTCACACCTCAGCACCTCCAGGCAGGCGGCACTAAGACAGTTTTACTTTTTCAATTTCCCAACCGCGTTTTCCTTACTCTGCTTCCTCTTTTTCTGAGCAGGCGTTTGCTACGCTGAGTTTGGCGTGCGGGTGCCCAAGACCACGGGCTCTGCCTACACCTACAGCTACGTGACCGTGGGGGAGTTCGTGGCGTTCTTCATCGGCTGGAACCTCATCCTGGAGTACCTGATCGGGACGGCCGCGGGCGCCAGCGCCCTCAGCAGCATGTTCGACTCGCTGGCCAACCACACCATCAGCCGCTGGATGATCAACAGCGTCGGCACACTGAACGGCCTGGGTGCGTCCTGCTGGGCAGAGATACCTCCGTTAATTAGGGCCTGAAAAGTAATTGGAAGCTCATCAGAAGTCAGACATGGATATTAGGCTTCATTCATTATTTACCATCTGTCTGGTGCTGGTGCTTTGCCTTGGCAGCCTGGCACACAGGAGGGATTTGAGGGGATGGGATACACGATACTTTGAGCCCCTTTGGGAGGAGCTGGCATTTAGAATACATGCACAGAAATGGTCAAATATCAGAGGGTAAGGGCAGCACAGAAACACTTCACCCAGTGCAAACACTCTGCTTGGTCCACACACAGGATTTTGTGAGAGAGCACAAGCTGGTGTCTGCAGTACTGCCATGGATGGGGGGCTGTGGTGGTCCTGTATGACCAGCAGTTCCAGCAACAGTCCATGGATCCTGCCAGTAAATAAAACAGCCATCTGTATTGTACCTGTGTCACGAAAACTTCATGGCTGATTGACTTTTAGTGAGTACTTGGCAGATACGTGTTATTCAAATTGGGACATGATCATTGGTTTGCTGCTCTCCCAAAAGTCCAAATGGTGTCTTGAGATGTCAAGATTTATCACCTTAATTAAACAATTTGGTCTCATTGCAGAGGGGGCCTCTGGAGACCCCCTCTGCAATGAGACCAAAGAGTTCTGTAAACCTTCAAGGTGTGAAAAGTGTTTAAAACTCCCCCACAGAGTTCCTGGATATTCTGTAGATGGAGATTAACAGACCTCTTTTCTCTCACCCAGGGAAAGGAGAGGAGTCGTACCCTGACCTTCTTGCTCTGGTCATTGCTGTCATTGTCACCATCATTGTGGCCATGGGGGTGAAGAACTCGGTGGGGCTGAACAACGTGCTCAACGTCATTAACTTGGCAGTTTGGGTCTTCATCATGATTGCTGGTCTGTTCTACATCAAAAGTGACAACTGGGCTGAAGGGCAATTCCTGCCGTTCGGATGGCCAGGGGTAAGTCCTGAGCACACAGAAGGACACGCAGCACCTAAGTGCTGCCACACACTCAGCTTTGCTCATGGTGTGCACACCCCACTTCTGCTGCACCCTCCAGACCCCAGGCCTGCTAAATCCACCTGTGCTTTGCCCAGGCACCTCCAAATCCCAGGAGTGCAGGCATGGATCCAGACCTGCTGGTTCTGCCAAACCCAAAGAGTACCAAAATGCTCTGCCCTTATCTTCTAACTCCTCTTAGCAGAAACCCAGAACTTTTCCACAATGTCCTTCTGCAGAGCCAAACTCCACATGAAAGTATCCCCAAGGAAATGCCGCTAATTGCCAGGCAATGGAGCAAAATGCTGTGGCTATTCGAGACAGGGCACTCCGGAGAGCTGGCTCAGCCTCTGCGGAGCGGGGAGATACTTTTGTTGGCTGCTTTTCAACAACAATGTTCTCAAGCATTTGTTTTGAGCACTTCATAATGCCACCTGCCAGTACTTATTTTATGGATGTTCCCTCAAAGCTCACTGAGAATTTGGACATATTTGGCTTTTTTAGCTTGCTTGCACTGGTTTTTATCCAAGGATGAACAGAGACTGAAAATATCTCAGCTGGCCTAAACCCAAGATAATTTCTCAGATTTACACCGCTCAACTCCATTGGGGTTTTGTGCAGAAAAATAAGCAAGAAAGTAAAGTAAACCAAGAACCTTGATTATTGAAAGGGTCCCAAACTGCCATACAGTCCCTGCATCTTCCTTCGGTAAATCAATAGCTCTCTGCCAGAAAACAACAGTGAGAAGAGCACTGAGGCTCACTGGAGAGTAGAGGTCATATTTACCTTTGGGTTGTGCTTGGCTTTTTATGCCACACAACGGGAGTGAAAAAGAGAAAATAGAAAATACCTGTTTTGTTTCAATTCAATGTACCAAATATCTCCTGGCAAAAATATATAGTTTTAAAAAATAGATGCATTCCCAAAACACATCAAACCCAGTAGGGTGGTCTCATCCTTTTCAGCTGGTTCATTGTCTCACAAATTGCTTGTAAAAGTAAATCCACCACCAATCATGTATTAGATTCCTAGGAGCGTAGGGGATACTTAAAAAGGATAATTGCAGACAGTCCCTGAAAGAGGTGAGTTTTGCTCTGTGCACTGTCACTAGACGGCTGAGATGACAGAGGTGTGATGGACAGGTGGTACCCAGCAAGCTGCTGAGGTGTGTGCAAGGGTGTCACAGCTCCAGATCTGCTCACTCACGGCCACGCAGTCTTTGCCCTGCTCCAGCCTTCCTCTCCTATAAATGTCCTCACTAATACTGTATATTTTTAAAAATCAGATTAAAAAAAAATAACCAAACAGTACAAATAATTCCTCATCCAAGTTCTCCAATGTGTGCTCCTAACCTGTCTGCAGCTTCCAAGCAAAACAGAGGTTGTTTGGGAAGCGGCTCACATCTGACGGCTGCTGCTCTCTCCTGCTTCCTCTGTGAGCGGATCTTGCTGCCACATGAGACATCTTGCTAAGGCAGAACGTGTAAACATGTTCCAGATCCCTACTCATAAAAATGGATTTGGGGTGGAGGATTGTGAAAGCAAACCTGAAATTGCTTGATTGTCTCCTCTGTCACTGGCAGGATCTCCCAGCAGATTCGGGCACTGTGCGGGCACAGGTTTGTGGCGTGAGCCGCAGATGCCTCTAGTGGCTCAGGGCACAGGTTGAAATCTTGCCTCCAGACTGGATCGGTGGGTTAGGGGTGCTCCCAGGGTCAGTCCCCAGCTCTGTGTACATCCCTGATCTGCTCCCACTCACCCTTTAGCTCAGACAAGACAGAGTTGTGCTGCTCCATTTTTGCTCAGCTCCCTCTCCCTGGCTGGGTGCCGGCCTCCCTCCTGGCACCCATACGTTTGATCCTCCCTGCAGGTGCTCAAAGGGGCTGCGACCTGTTTCTACGCCTTCATCGGCTTCGACATCATCGCTACCACGGGAGAGGAGGCAAAGAATCCCAACACCTCCATCCCCTACGCCATCACGGCCTCGCTCGTCACGTGCTTGACAGCTTATGTGTCTGTAAGTAGTCCCTGCACAGGTGTGAATGTACATAAATATGTATGTGTATATATATATATATGCATCATGTGAGTCCCTCTGGGCACCTGCAAAGTGCCTGCCAAGGCTCCTCTCCGTTTGTCCTCAGGCTCCTGTCACCTGACGAGACCTCTGTGCCTGCTGCAGGGACGTGGTGGCAGACAGCTTTTTTCTCATCCCCATCCACAGCTATTTTTGCACCCAGGAGAGCAGCAAAGAAGAAGGAGCAGCAGCATTGCAGCATCCTTTCTCTGTGTCTCTGGGAAAAGCAGCACTGCCTCTGCTGGAGAAATGGGAGAGGATCCAAGTGAGGGGAAGGATAGGCAGGGATGGCTGTGTGAGATTCCACTGCTCTGCTCCCCAATAAAAGCATGGCTGTGCTCAGAGATTTTCCTTGCAAAAGAGCAGAAATTAATTATGAAGGAGAAAAAACACTGTTCTGATCGTTTCAAAGAAACTCACCCATTGTCTCTCCTGCAGAGGAGTGGGCTTCTCATGAAAATAAATTCTTTGACTCAAACAAGGTCAGAGTGTTGCTCCAAACAATGCAATCTGGACGTGGGGTCTGCCCCAGCATTATTCCCACACAGGAATGCAGCCAAAGTGAGTGTTTCTAACCCTGCCAGTCCCACCAGTCTCACCAGTCCCACCAGTCTCCCTTGACTCCTGCATCATCACTGAAGCAAGGTTCAAGCAGCCCCTTCTTGCCTTTGGATAGCAGAGACCAAGACCCCACAGTTTTCTGGATTAACCACCCTAGAACAAAGTGCAAACAGTCCTAACTCCTGCATTTTACATCCCCTCCACAAGGGACAGAGGGATACAAACCCGATCAGACCCAAAATTTTTTGGGTTTCCACTCTTGAGAAGCAGCCCCCACACCCTGAGAATCCCCAGGAGCCTCCAGTGCTGCTGCTGACACCCCTGTCCTGCTCCTCTCGCCTTCCCCAGGTGAGCATGATCCTCACACTGATGGTGCCCTATGATGCCATCGACACCGAGTCCCCACTGATGGAAATGTTTGTGGTCCATGGCTTCTACGCAGCCAAGTTCATCGTTGCCATCGGGTCCGTGGCCGGCCTGACAGTCAGCTTGCTGGGCTCCCTCTTCCCAATGCCCAGAGTCATTTACGCCATGGCTGGTGATGGGCTGCTCTTCAGGTCAGTCATGCCCACGCTGGCGTTTATTTTTGGCCTCTTGGGATCTGAGGGGAAATGGTGCTGGGGGGTTGGGGGGTCCCGACACCCCGACAGTGTTGTCACTGCAGGGAGCAATGGGCACGCACAGACTTGGTCGCTGCAGAATGGGGCACATGCCAAAGAAATATCCTGGGGGGAAAAATATCAGGAGCAGTCTACCCTACAGTTTCTTATTTGGTGCTGGTGTCTAGAGAGTCTGATTACGAGAGGATGTGTGTTTCATTCAAGAGTCAGCTGCAAAGCAGAGCAGCTTATATGGATAAAATCTGGGTACTTATCTGCTCATTGCAGAGCTGGTCAGACCTAGGTCTAACTCCAGATTCAACCTCAGCAGTACTGCCAGTCCTGAGCTGTCTGGAGTTGAAGCTCCAAAAAGCAGCAAGACCTGAAGGGATCCCAGTTCTGAGTCTGTCCCCTGCAACCAGGGAAGGGTTATCGCAACAGGGAACCTCTGACATCTCTGATTTTAACTTGCTGTGACTGCTTTGCACTCCAGGTTTTTGTCCCACGTAAGTTCTTACACGGAAACCCCTGTCGTAGCCTGTATCGTGTCCGGGTTCCTGGCGGCTCTGCTGTCCTTGCTGGTCAGCCTGCGGGACCTGATCGAAATGATGTCCATCGGCACCCTGCTCGCCTACACACTGGTGTCCGTCTGCGTCCTGCTCCTCCGCTACCAGCCTGAGAGCGACATCGACGGCTTCGTCAAATTCCTCTCCGAGGAGCACACCAAGAAGAAGGAGGGCATCCTGGCCGACTGCGAGAAGGAAGCTTGCTCCCCCGGGAGCGAAGGAGAGGAGTTCTCCGGCCCACCGACCAACACGTGTGGGGCAAAAAATCTGCCGTCGCTGGGAGATAACGAGATGCTAATTGGGAAATCCGATAAATCTGCCTACAACGTGAATCACCCCAATTACGGCACCGTCGACATGACCACGGGCATAGAGGCAGATGAGTCTGAGAACATCTATCTCATCAAGCTGAAGAAGCTGATCGGCCCTCGGTACTACACGATGAGGATCCATCTCGGGCTGCCGGGTAAAATGGATCGTCCAACGGCAGCCACTGGCCACACAGTCACCACCTGCGTGCTCCTGCTCTTTGTCCTCATGTTCATCTTCTGCTCCTTCATCATTTTTGGGTCGGATTACATCTCTGAGCAGAGCTGGTGGGCTGTCCTCCTGGTCGTACTGATGGTCCTGCTCATCGCCGTGCTGGTGTTTGTGATCTTGCAGCAGCCAGAAAACCCCAAGAAACTGCCCTACATGGCCCCGTGTCTGCCCTTCGTCCCTGCCTTCGCCATGCTGGTCAACATCTATCTGATGCTGAAGCTCTCCACAGTCACGTGGATCCGATTCGCTGTCTGGTGTTTTGTGGGTGAGTCCCAGATTCATTTATTTTAATTTTTTAACTGACACTCTTTTGAAAGGGTGTTAATTATAACCACTTCCCTAATTAGAGTGTACAGGCTGATGCCTGGGATGTACCCAATCCTTCTCATCTGCCCCTTGCCATCCTGAAGTTCTTAGAAATCTCATTTTATCCAGCCCCCGAACCACAGCTAAATGGAAAATTACACCTCCAGAAAACACCAGTTTCATGGAAGAGAACAACTCCTTGCAAAGGTGACTATTTTGATGGCTTTTTTGATACAAAGTAGGCGGGTTCTGGAATTTGCCTCGCAGGCAGGTTTCATACAGAAATTAGCCTGATTTCTTGCTATGTCACCCACTTGAGCTCTTCAGCAGCCCACACCACAATTTCAGCACTGCTTTTCCAAAGCCCAGAGCTACCCAATCCCAAAAGTTCTGGAAAAGTCAGATCTGTAGACTGTATCTCCTTTTACCCCAAGTTCTAAACTTTGAGGTAGGAGCATCTTAGGACTCACAGATTCTGTTGTGGACCTTTTTTTCCTCCAAATTTAGGCTTTCTGACCCATAACCAGGAGTCCAGCATATCCACAGTGCTTTACATTGCAACCCACTTACTCCACAAACCCAAGAGAAATGAGCAGCTCTCATAGCTCCTCCAAGCCGAGCCATTGGGCAGGAGCTGCCATCTGCATTTTTGAGCTGGAGGAGACATACTCACTGCTTTTTTGGCCCTCAAAGGTAATATGTGAAGCTGCAAATCCAGGGAAAGCCCTTCTACCTGGAAGAAAAGATAACTCCAAAGCATCAATTTAATCTGCTGTGGTTAAGCACTTTCCCCTGCGGGTACAATTAGTACCTCCTGAGCTGCCAGCAATGGCAGTGGGTCACCACTGCATTAGGTGTGATGAGCTCCACCAGCCCATCCATGGCTGTCGGGGATGGGACATCCCATTGGTGTTTCTGGCAGATATGTGTGGTCCTGATTTAACGTCACATCAATCCCCCATGGCTAGTCCATGGCATGTGGAGTCTGGATTTCTCTGTGCACGTGTCTGGGGTAGGTTAATCTCATGATCCACTGGAAATTAGATCTCTGGATACATTCACTGCCGAGGAAAGCATTCATGCAGGAAGGTGAGATCAGGCAGGGCTAGCAGGGCTACTGGGTAGCTGCGGTCCAACCCTCTCCCTCTCACCCACCGCAGGTCTGCTCATCTACTTTGGCTATGGGATGTGGAACAGCACGCTGGAGATCAGCGCCCGGGAGGAGGCCCTGCACCAGAGCACCTACCAGCGCTACGACGTGGACGTCGACCCCTTCTCCGTGGACGATGGCTTCTCCTTCGCCCCCGAGGGCGAGAGCTACCCAGCCTGGGGTCCTGCTGAGGACAAGGCCTTCTCGTACCAGCAAATGGCGGGCGCCAAGGAAAGCCATCGGACAAGTGGCAGGTCGAAAAGCAAAGGCCGGCACAAACCGCCGTCGGAGGCTCTGATCGCCAACGACGAGTTGGACTACTCGCCCGAGTAGCGGGACGGGCAGCAGGGCACCGCACCACCCAGCCGATGAGGAATGGTCCCCGTGGCTCCTCCGTCCTGCCCCATCCTCCCCGGCTCCTCCACCACTGCCCTGCTCACCTCCGGTCCTCGGGACACGCGCCGTGATTGCCGTTGACCCTAAACAAAAACCACCCGTGGCCCATCCCAGCTCCACCAGTCGGGTCTCACTCTGGTGAATGCTGGCTGATCCCCCAGCACCGGCTGCACCAGTGGAGGCAGTGGAGTGGGAGATGTGCCAAACCGGGAGGGTTTTGAGACGTGGAAGGAGCCGCACGATGGGACAAGTCAAATTGTCCCTGGGGAATGTCCACCTGCTGGCCACAGTGGTGGGATGCCACTCTAACATTTTTGACACTTTCTTGGCATGTGTTTTGTTTTCCCTTTGAACCACCTAGAAGTGATACCCGAGCCAGAGGCACAGATGGGTGGGTAGGTACAAAACAGAGATGAACACACTCTTCTCTGGGAGTAGCTCAGACATGGATAGCTGGTTGCATCACACAGTGTTTCCATGGCCCGTTCTGGCTCGGTGCACACAGCAGTGCTTCCCCAAGTCCATCCCCGCATCCCAAAGCCAAGCACCCCAAATACTGTGATTCAAAAGTAGTCCATGTCTCAGTCCAACCTCTAAGTCCTGACATGGCCCAACACCCCAAATCTGTGGCTGGGAGCCTGATCCCATTCCTAGTCAGAGTGAGGGCTGTGACCTGCTCTTGGCTCAACCCTCCTTGTACAAATGATCTACGAGGACCACATGCAGTTCCTCTGAGCATCACCACTCTGAGGTTGGGCACTGCTTCCACCACCTTGTGTCTTTTACAAAAATGACTGTGCTGTTCTTCCCTCACCATGCTGGGCACCTTCCAGCACTCACTCTGCCCTCAGTGCTCCTCACAAAACAGCAGCGTCCCCGGGTCAGCCACATCTTGGCAGGGCTGGGCCATGGGTAGCAAGCAGAGAGGACTTGGTGGCTGAAATCTGTCTCCCTACTGCCGTCTGCACCTTGTACAATATTCTCTGTTTTTGACCTTGGCTTGGTGGGTGCTGTATGAAAAACACTGAAATGCTGCTCATTCTGTAAGTGTCTGTATTTCAGTCTGAAACCAAACAGAGCTGGTGGCTCGCAGGGCAGAGGTGGTCAGGAGGTGGCTGTTAAACTCCCTGACCATGGCCATGGCCCCCAGAAGTGCCGTCAGACTCCCTGCTGCCAGTGTCCCCACAGAGCTGTCAGTCAGCAGTGATGGGGTTTGCTCAGTGGTTAGCAGCAGGTCCAGCTGTGGAGCCCATCATGTTCAGTGTAAAACACTGCGGTGGAAGAAAGTCTCTTTGAATAAATTGTAACCAAAACCCATCAGACAGCAACTCCCATCCTCCTCCCAGCTGCTGAAGGCTGGAGATGGATCCATGCCAGGGGCTCCAGTGCAGCCCAGACCAATCCCCAGTACCATGTGCTGCTGCTGGCACCCCAGGGGATAATTTAACATCAGAGGGGCAGGATTTCCAGTATGGAAATATCCTCGTGGATACTGAGAACCATTAACGCTTTGGTTCACTGGATGAGGCTCAGGCGCCCGAAACACCTGCCTAAGCTCCCTCTGTGGGCAAGCAGGTAAAAGGGTGCCTGGACCTGTGTCCGTCCCCATCACTCCTGGGACTCAAGGGCTTGATGGAGAGGCTCTTACTGGGGCTGCAAAAGTTTCCCTGCAGCTCCCGTCCCAAACAGTGACAAATGACAGACCTTTTCCCAGTGGAGAAGAGCATCCAACTCTGCAGATCTTAACCTGGAGTGCTCCAGGCAAGCCAAGGGAAGTTTGGCCTCTGCAGCAGCTTCCGGGTGGGAATGAGGACTTGGCTAAAGGACCTGTAATCTTTGCTCTGGCCTTGACTCCTGCTGTCCATCCCTACCACACTTCTACAAGCAGAAATCCTGAGTGTGTCCCAGTGAAAAGCTGTTGCAATGCGTGCACCGCTCACAGGCCAGCCCGGGAAATCTCCGTGGCGGTGCTGAGCTCCTCTCGCAACAGCCACTGCTCACCCACGCTTGGCTGCTCTCCTCCTCGATGCCTTAGAAGTACCCGAGAGAGATGGCACCTCGCAGGTCTGGCTTAACGTTTTCAGGGAGAAAGATTGAAGCTATTTTCCTACCAGCTCTTGTACTATACCATGTCCAAGGTAGTCGTTTTCGTCCTGCTTCCTCTCGTTATTTGGGCATCTGCAGAGCCACAAACTCATGCCCAAGTACCCTGCTGAGTCGAAGCCCGTTCTTCTTGCAGCCTTAATCTCTTGCTACGGAGCAGTTACCAGTACCAGTGTCTGTCGTCACGTCCGCTCTAGTTACGCCATATAATTTGACAAGGGCTCGACCCCTTGTTCTTTGGTGTCTGTAGGAACCTCTCCATTGGATCCAAGCAGCCTTTTGGCTGCCCCCGTTCCCATTCACCCATCCTCCTTCCCCTTCCTGGGGATGTGCTGGGGCAGGATGGATGTGCCACCCCCTGGGACCACCAGGGAACAGCACTTGATGCCACGGCACTGTCTGATGTGGATGGGCTGCCACCAGCCCTCGCCGTGCCGGGGGTGGGAGCTGTACCCTCCTCCCGAGACCACCACATCCCACCCAATGGAGGTGTTAAAGGAGAATGTGGCCAAGCCCCAGGCTGGGTCTCGCCTGGGTTTGCCAGTGGCCAAGGGCTGGTTTAGAGTATCCCTGCTCCCTGCTCCAGGTGGCAGTTCCTGGAAGATTTGTGGGTTCGGCCTCTGTTTGGGTGCTCAAGTGCTGTCTCTGTAGCAGCATTGGGCTCCTCAGTGGGCACAAGCGAAGGCTGCGAAGGCAAAATGTCCAGGGGTGTCCTGGACACCACTGGCCAGGAGTCTGGGAGGAGGTGCAAGTGTTTGTTTTGCTGTAACCCCAAATCCAGCCTTTCCCTGGGTGCCCTGAGGGAGTCTCTCACACCCCTGAGCCGTCAGGAGGACCCCGGCAGAGCGGAACCATCCTGTCCCCCCTCTGGTGAGAGGCACAAAGCCCCTCCGTGCCTGCCCGCACTCACCCTGAGGTGCCAAAGGCACGGTACAGATGGAGCATAAATACCTCAAACCTTCCAGGCCGGCTCTGTAAGATCTCAGCCCCTCCACAAATTCACTCCACATGGTCACAACCCCTTGGTCCGAGGCCCAGCACTCCGGCATCCTCCACATGGCAGCGAAATCACACCCCAGTGACATGGGATGTTGTAAATCCAGCTTGTAAATGATCTCCACTTCGTTTTGTTCGGTCTTTCTGATGTATATCTTGCTCTTTTTTTCGCAGGTGGTACTTTCCGGTGTAACAATTCTCTGCAGTTCTGGTATGAAGTCGGTGTATTTGTTAAAAGCAGTTTGTTCTATCCATTTTTTTTTTTTTTGTGGTTTTCAGAAACCCATTGGTGCATTGTACAATGGGATCTTGTAGTGTGTCATGAGAAAGAAAAAAAAATGCAGATATGTTATGGAGTGATTTTTATTTTCAAATGACTGTGTTGTTGACAACTATACATATAATACATATATATAATCAAGAACCTAAGGAAAAAAATCTAAATTTACCAAAATCTGTATATTTTAATAAATGCATAAAGCTTTATTGTGTGCCTTTACATTTAAAAATCACAGAGGAACTAACAAATTTGTAAAGAAAGGCAGAGACAAACGTGTCTGAGTATTAGTTTCCATAGTAATGTAAATCTTTTAAATGAAAGACTAAACCAAAAACTAATAATAAAAAAATTCCCATGTAAATTTTGTTAAACCAATCAATACCTGAAAGTCTGATATTTTTTCAGTGCTAAATTCAAGCTAGAGACTAACAAAATCTTGCTTTAATTGTTTCAAAAATTCCATTTTAGATCCATTTCAGTGGGCTTTGTTATTTACTTGCAGTGTTGTGAGAGAAAATGGTTATCCATTTACACAATAAAAAAAAAAGAAGGAAAAAACCTAAAGCAAATGACCACAGGTTGACTATTGCAGTGCAGAGGCCTGGGGTGCCCCAGTGTCTGCTGGCACTCACCTTTCCTTGGGGGAACTGGGGTGTCACGGCACTGTCCCCGCCCCGCATGGGCAGCGGGGCTGTGGAGGGGCAGACACAGCCGCCTGTCCCCTTTGGGGTGCTCAGGGTCACCAGTGTGTCCCCCAAGGGCTGTTCCTGGTATTTGGGGCGTGGTGAGCCTGCCAGGTGCTCTCCCCATCATGGGGATGGGATCAACAGCTCCAGCTGGTCCTGGTGGAGCTGGGAGAGCTCTGCTGGGCATCAGGGACCGGCACTTCCACACTGGGGTGACAACTTCAGCTCACAGCCACCACTCTACACTTGGTGTTAGGAACGGTGGGGAGCAGTTTTTCGATTCAGGAGAATTATATTTGATCTTATTTTGAGGCTTTGGGCCAGCAAATGAGCATGAAAAACCTTGTTGTGGTTTTGATTTTGGTTAAGTGTTAGGTATTTATGGTAGTTGTTTATTTGTTTTTTGTTACAGTTGGGTAGATGAGGGAAGGAGAGGGGGAAAAAAATTAAGGGAATTAATTAGAGGTTTATGAGTAACTAACCTTTTTAATTGGCTTAAACATGGCCAGTGACATGTCTATCATCTTCAGAGCCATCAGAGATTGGCTCTGCTGGAAATGGTGAAGAACTTTAGAAACTTCTCACAAGAGCTATTTTTATGGCTCCCTCTCTTCTACTAAAACCACAACAAACCTTCATGATCCAACAGTGCTGTGGCGAATCCAGACCAAGAGACCCCCCACGGGGGAGCAGGGTGTTTTGGGAGGGCACAGAGCAGGTGCTTCAGCTTTGATCCTTTAAAAACTAGAAAAGTTTGATGTTCTTTGTGCTTCCCCTGAACACTTCCCCTCTGTGGTGCCAGCACTAAAACCCTGTCACATTCTTGGCCTCATCTCCTCGCACCCCACGGTTGCAGATGCACATTTTCCCTGCAGCTGCTGCGGGGCTGCTTTGCTTTGTTTGGTTTTTAATTCTCTTCCCTGAAATAAAACTTCTTCCTTCCTCTGAGAAGCTCACACGGGGCCTTTTAAGAGTTGGATTTGGGGTCAGATGCTGGCAACCTGTGACTAAGGGCAGAGCACACAGAGCCCCAGCTCTGTCCCCAGCACCGTGCGTGTGAGATCACGGAATGGGTGAGACTGGAAGGGACAAGGTGCATCCCAAAAAATCCCCTAAGCGCTGCCAGGCTCATTCCCACCAGGTCCTGCACCTTCCGCAGCACCAAAACCCTCCCCCGGGCATCCGACACAGGTGTTCCCGTGCTTTTCCCTCCCAGTTTGCTCTTGCAGGGCAGCATTCCGGCGGGTTTCTGCTCCGAGGTGTCCCAAGCCGCGGTCGGTCCCGGGGTGAAGCGGGTAAATCCCCGGGCACAATCCACAATCCCCGCGCAGCCTGCACAAGCTGGCACGTCTGTGCCCCCCTCCGCCCGGGGCACCCGCACATCAATGGCAGCACTGACAGCGTCCCCCGGCCGCACAACAACCGCCTGTGCCCTGCCCGTGATGTCATGGGCACCAGTGTCCTGCCACCGCCCGCCGCCCGCCCGGGGACATTGCACAGCGATGCACAGCTCGCACAACAGAGCCGCGTTCACGGCTGCTCGGTGTGAAAGGCAGAGGCTGGGGCTGCTGCCCGTCCCCGGGCCAGGCAGCCGAGGGTCCTGGTGGAGCACAGCCAGCCTCCCTCTGGCTCCTTTTAAACGCTCCAGCCGCCCAGGTGGAGGAGGGAAGAGGTGGGAGCTGCAGCATCCTTGCTCATGGCTGTCACTCAGTTACATTTCTCCAGCTGAAGCAGACCAGGGACAATCCTGAATCCACAAGGCTCAACTTGCAGCCTTGTTTTCCCATTATTCATCCCCCCAAACAATTTGGTCGCTCAGACCCCTCTCCTCCCCTTGCCTCTCCACTGAGGCTCTCCTCTGGCCCATGTCTGAACAGCAGCTATTCCCCTTTTCCTTCTCTTGGCTTACACAAATTGTTTGAACTGAGTTAACATCTCTGGGAACAGATGGGATTTTGTAGCAATGTAATTAAATTGCTACAGCCTCTGGTAAGGGCAGAGTTAGATCTTGATCTTACACAGTTTTAATCAGAGCGATGACCCCCGATCAGACTCTCAGTTTAGTTGAAAGCACTTTCAGCAGCACAAGGTTTCAACTTCACAGTGCTCAGGGTCATCTCCACCACTTCAGGGGCTTTCTAATTCTTCCCAATATAAAGAATCCCACAAGTGGGTACCAAGGGTACAAGCTGCTACTGGGAACACTGAAAGAACCAAAGGATTAGATAATGGAGAGTTCCATGCAGGAAGATTACTCATATTTTAAATATTCTTCCTTTAATACCACAGAGCAGAGCAGAATTTTTCATCCTGAACTGCTATAAAAAAAATAAACCTTCAAAATCATTGGGAAACCCCTGTCATGGAAAAACTGGCTATGGAAACACACAGGAAGGAAAGGAAAAAAAAAAAGAAGTCGGAGGTTGCAGGTACTCTGTTATTTATTGTACAGTATTTCACTGAAAGTACAAAGGCATCATCAGTACTCACCAGAATTGTATTGTAACAGGTACATTATACTGCGTGTTAAATGTGCTGCTTTAACGAGGCAAGATGGAACACAAACTTAGAGGAAGAAAGAAAGAAGTTTAAAAAATGTAAAAATACATTTTTTAGTAACTGATCTGTACAAAAGTAAAAAAAAAAAAAAAAAAGAAACTAAACCAGAGGGCAGGGATTAGAGCCCCCAAAGTCATTTATAACTATTTAAAAAGGCACTGTTATCTACCATGTCATTAGGACCTTTGGGTTCGGTTTCCTTCATACTGATGACTGTGGGGGTGGGGGAAATACTGTTACTAAAATGATCAGACTCATACAAAAGTATTTACAGAGAAAGGCAGAAAAATCCCCTCCTCTTGTTCCAAAAGAGAAACATTTGCCCGGTGGGAGAGGACAGCCTTCCTCCCTATCCTCTCTCCCCAGCCGAGCCAGAGCCGTGACCTTGAGTGGGGGAAATCAAACAGTGAGGTGGGGGGAGAAGCTGTCAGAGTCCTCCTAACAATGGGAAAGTGGCTCTCTCATTTCTGTTGTATTGCTTGAAACTCTCCCACAATCAGGGGAGCTAGAAGATAAACTAAAATCCCTAAAACCCACTCGACAACCCCAAACCACCCTGGCCACAAGAAGACGGGGCAGGTGGTCGGGACAAAACGGGGAGGACCAAGAGGTAGGGCCGGCTGGAGCTGTCTTTCTAGAGAAAGGGGGGGAAGAGACGGGGAGAAAAATGCTTCAAACTACCAGACATTTGTGCTGCTTTTCTAAACCTCCCCCTGGGAGCCTGAGAGTCGCGTGTGTCAGCAGAAGCAAACCCAGGGCACACGAACCCACCAGCCAGAGCATCCGACGGCAGCCGTGGGGCATCCCTGGGGCGCCTACACGTGCGCGCTCTTGGCGTGGGTGGGCGAGCTGGAGCCCGAGCCGTAGTAGAAGCGGTTCTCCCCGAACGTCTGCGCATCGCCCGAGCAGCACACGATGACACAGCCGCCGAAGAGGCAGAGGGCAGAGCCGATCCAGCCCGTGTACAGCGAGTAGCCGAAGCTCATGATGGTGGTCTCGCGGTGGGCGCACACGGGGAACCAGATCGTGGCCACGACGCCGCACATGGCTGGGGGCAGAGGCAAAGGACAGCGTTAGGGTTCCGAACTGGAGGGGACTCCAGAGTATCACCCCACCAGAGGACACACATCACGCAGCTGGTGACAGAGGGAAACCCATCCCTCCTCCTTTCCAGTCCCATGGTGGGACCCAGAAGCAGCGGCATCAGGGCTGGGTCAGAGATCTCCAAGCAGGAGGCAGCACGGGAGCCTCAGGAGAGTGAGATGGGGAGAGAACAACCATCTCTCAGGCACCAACAAGAAGGAAAAACAACTGCTGCCTGACACAATCTGATATATTTATTCAAAGGGAAACAGATTTGTTCCCTAGAAGTATCTTTTAGTGGGAAAAATGAGACTCATCCCTGAAACTGATGTTCTGGAGAACTGCAGAATTAGGAATAGATTAGATATGAAGCAAGGCCTTGAAAACTGTACAGATTAGTGAGAGAGTAAAATCTGTGGACCAGAGTGAACTGGTTTAAATCCCTATTTCTGCAGGGACTCACGTGCCGTGTCCTCAGCCCACATCAATCCTCATCGTTGCGGTGGCTCTACTGAATGGCCACATAAACATCACCAAAATACCCCAGCACTCTAAGGCAGAGAAGGGTTCATGAAATACCAGCAGAAAATGAGCAGGGACAAAATAAGCAGCAGTTCAGCATTGCCGGAGTTTTTTTATGGAAAAGGAAATGTCTCACAACTCTGGAAAACAGATTCCACTTCCCTATGGAAAATTTCTATCAAGCGATGGGGACAAACCCAGCAAGGCTCTCCAGACATTTACTGGATTGAACAAAAATGGGATCTGAAGAGTCTGCAGAAGGGAAAACAGGATCCTACCTAGAGACTACAGTGGGTCAAAAAATGACTGCAGGCTTCACATTTTACTTGAAATTCCAAAGGGCTTTTTTCCACAAAAAGCAGGAAGGCAGCTGCAGTGGTGCTGTGAGGTGACATGTGAGGGAGACAGTCCCCACAGAGTCCCCACATGCACCGAGGGCAACGGGAGTTGATGGTGTTAATCACCTCCCAGGAGCAGGTCCTAAAACAATACTCCTTGATGGCCTGTACATCTGAGAAGAATTAATCTGTCAATATTTACTTGCCTCCGGGACAAGCTGTGCAAGACTCCATCCTTGTGGCTATCAGAGAATCAGAGCAAAACAATAACAGGACCGTGGCAGCGTTACAGATTTCCACCGACCGTGTTAAAAGGTATCTGGAGGCAGTGTCAGAAAGTTAAGGTTGCAAGAGGGAAAAAGAAAGGGGTGAGATTAAAAATAAAATTGTTTAGTTAAAGCAGAGAACAAACCGTAGCTCCTGGCCGGTACAGCAAAAAACCCATCCCCAAAGCTGCAGTTATTGTGAGAGAAAATATTTTCTTATGGAAAAGAGAAGAACATTTGAAGGATGCTTATAAAGCCAGAAATAATTTTGGGCCTCCTCAAAGGAAGGGCCCCGCAGCTTTGGAAGGAATTTTGGAGAAGGCAGGGAGGGGAGAAGAGCATTTCTCCTGCGTGTGGAGTGGTCCTGCAAACAGCTCATGAACCTCCAACCCTTTAAAACAAAAATGTATCAGTTGGGAATCCACCAAGCATTCTAATGGGCTCTGGGAACAAAGCTGCTTTGTTGTCCGAAAAAACACAATCATCTTTTCTTTCTCTGTCAGCAGTAAATATCTATATATTTTTGTCTATAGACTATAAGAGCCTTATCTCTCCAGACCCTCCCCCACAAGACAGGACCGAAGAAAACACTTGCTCTGGGGTGAGAGGAGCTCTCAGGGATGCTCACACAATGGCATCTCTTGTGCGTGTGGCTCCACTACATGTAAAATCACCTTATTTTAATGCTGACAGTACCAGAAAGCCGTGGAACGCAAGCCAAGGACTTTGCATGGGTTCACTCGACCTCTCTGTCCTCGGAGGCCACCAGCTGCTGTCAGTCACCAGTGACCCCGTTGCTGAGCAAGAGGAATGCCCTGAACAGGCCTGGGTTTCATCGCTCTGCATAGATTAGGTTGGGCTGTAAATCCTCGCAGGAGATGGGACAAGGACAGTCAGCAGTTGCAATACCTCTCTGTGGGCTCAAATTGTGTTCTGGTTGTACCACACGGAAAGGCTGAGAAAAAAGGTGATTTGACAAGAAACCCAAAGAGATTGGAAAAAGTGTTTTAGGGCAAGTTTCAAGTTCTAAAATAGCTGCCTACATGGAAAAGCAGTGTGGACAGAAGCTGTTATCCCTTCTCTTGTGCTAATGCTGAGACCCTTTGCCTCTCTCTAAATTAGAAATCAGACAGTAGAGCTGCTGTAGCCAATACAGCCTAGTGGAAAAATAAAAGAAGGTCTGCAAAGAGAAGGAATATTTTCTGTTAGAGAAACCAAATTAGTTGGAAAATCAGGCCTGGTTTAGGGCACACGTGTGGAAACCTTGCCTGCTTTCTGCAGCTGGAGTAGGCAAACTCATAAAAGCCACTGCCTCTACCTAAAAATTCATCTCAGCACTGCATGGCATGAATGTCCTTGCTCCATCAGATTCTGTGAATCCACAAGGATAAATCCCAGCTCCCAGTGTTTCCAAGTCCTTTTTAGCTGTGGATTTGCAGTAGCTCAGTCTGTGGAGCTGAAACTCCTGATATTCTACATTAGAGGCGTATTTGAGTCAGACGGACGTGCACAGAGACAAGAAGCACAGAAGGTGCTCGGGGAGCTGGAGGGGAGGGAACAGGATTACTCTAAGTCAGGGGACAAAGAGTCCCTGCCAAATTCCTTAACAGTAAGTTAAAGGCTTTCTGCAGAAGAAAGAATACTTTTCTTTCACATCTAAATTTAACTATTCCGAATTGCTGACTCAAAGTCACACGGATTTCTCTTTCAAAGCATTTAGTCGAAAAAATAGATACCTTTTATTTTTTCCTATGTTCAAGGCAATCTTTTTATCCTGATATCTATGGTTTTACAAGTAAATCCCTTGGAGTCTTCAGAAAAACTCATGAACATCCTTTATTTAGTACACAATGGCTTATTTTGTAGTGGCAATTCCCACTAACATATATTTAATCTCTTTTCCAGTGTCTGAGTCCCTCTCCTCCACAAGGAAAATACCCCCTTGGTTACCAGCAAGGGGTCCTCCAAATCAGGTTCAACAACACGGGCTGGGCCAGGGTTTTTCCATCAACACCAATGTGTGAAATGTTTTCATACCAGCTCAGAGCAAAGCTCTGCTGACGACTGTTTTCAGCAATAAATCAATGCTCCCGGCCAGATAGGATCAAGCAAAGCCATAAACACATCAGCAGCAGGATAGCAGGGCGTGCACACAGGTTGCGCTCCGGCAGCCTGCGATTAGCAGTGGACAGAAAAATCAATGGAATATCTGAGCCCATTGTTTTCCTGGCAAGTTTTCAACTTTTTATATATATAATTTTATTTTTTTGGCTCCGTGCTGTGTTTCAATCTCTGTTTTCCTTTATAACAAATTTCAGTGATAAACTGCCATCCCTTCCCTGAGCAGCCAGTGAAGTTTGCCATGGGGTCAGCTCCCCTCTTTGCATCCCCACTCCCTATTTCTGCTGCATTAGGGAGTGTTTTGGGGCCTCTTTTCTTTTAACCAGAGCTCTGGGTGTTGCTCTCCCCTAAGAGGAAAATCCTGTGAGGTTGTGGAAACTATGAGTGAGAGTTCAGTGGCCAGGGGTGAATAAGAACAGTCCAGGGCATATATCTTCTGGAATATAATGGATTTTAAGTCAGTGTTATATCTTTCAGGGCCTGATCCATGCTTGTTAAATGCTCTGGAATGGTGACACCGCATTTTGCAACTAACAGATCATTAATCAGCTTAAATAATGTCAAAGTCCTAAACTCTGTACATTATTCTTCTTCCAAAGGGACTGTCTTGCTGATCAGCCTGGAAAAAAAATGGGCTTTGTAAAGGTAAATGTGGCTCGGTTTGCTCTTTCTTTCTTTTTTTTTTTTTTTTTGAAAATCAACTTAGAAGCAAAAGAAGCTTATTTATTCTTCATTTGTGATCTGATAAAAAGAGCATTCTTGTAATTGTGACTAAAACATTGTGACCAGGCTGCTGATCCCAGCCCAGTTCATTCAGGGCATCAGTGACGCGAGTAAATCACCTGTAAGTGCTTCAGAGCTCACAGGGGTGACAATCAGTAAGATTTGCTCCAAATCTGACCAAGGAGCATTTGTCTGCCAGTGTCACTTGTTCTAATACAGTGGTACCCAACACTGTCACTGCAATTTGTCACATGGGAGCTGGTCCTGTCACCCTCTTGCCCTCTGGGATTTTTAGGGACGATCCTCCTGCCTCCCCGTCCGCAGCCACGCGAGCAGGGCTGACCTGCAGCAGGGTTCTCCTCGACTGGAACCAAAAACTCGTGGCTTTTGTGGCCAAGTGCAGATCTGCTGGGCCTCCCATCCCAGGCAGGGCAAACCCATCAGAGCAGACTCCTCCAGCGCTAAAATTGCATTCACAGATTGAAAACCTCTATTTTTTCTTTCACTTTTCCAAGCCCAAATATGTGACTCAGGGTTCCGGGGCAGGGATGAAGGTCACATTCCAACATGACTGGTCATGATTGGGATGTCCTAGACAGGCCCTGTAAAGCTGATGTAGGACTTCCAGCTGTGCTCTCAAACTCCGCAGGCACCAATAGGGCCCCTTGGACTCAAACCATTAGATTTGGGATTTACGGACTCGTACTAACCACAAGGTGACGGAGGAGGGATCGCTTGCACAGAAGGAGCATCCAGAGGACAGCCCTTCTGAGTGTGCAGCTATAGTCAGTGCCCACTTGAGAAAAAATAAGAAGAAGAAGAAAGAAGACGGGCATGATGTCAGTGCTGGCCGCCAGCGAGCAGCAGAGCCACACAAAGAGGCCACTTTGCCTCTCCCCTCCTCCTCTGCCACAGACGGGTGAAAACAAGGCCCCGCAGGCTGTTGCTGAGATGACGAGGCCTCAAGAACATGCAGGTGTTGCATGGGGGACAATGAGCTCCACAGTCTGTGCTGCTCAAAACAATCTCCTCCACAAGCACTGAGGACGGGAAGAAATTCCCAGGGGAGCTTGGAGGCTGAGGGCCAGGCTGTCCAGAGGGGGTTGGGAGGCACAGGGGGCATGCCAGCCCTCTTGCCATGTCAGTGCCAGCCCTCTTCCCATGTCACCGCCACCCCTGTGCTCCCTCCCCTGTGTTGTCACAGGACCAGCCACATTCACTAAGGGTTCCCCTTCCCACATGCCTCATCTTATTTTCCCTGGATGCCCAGGAAAAATTTGGAGGCTGTTCCTTCCCTGTAAGCAGCTTGGAAGTTTAGACCCTTTTCCAAAAGTCTCTCCCACAGTGAACCAGCACTGTCAGTTCCTGCAGGCACTGCCTATGTGTGATGGCCTTCCCAGAGAAGCCGAGGACTCCACAAGGCAAAGACAGAGGGATTCACAGCCTTCCCCTAACCCCGCTTTACTCCCTGCCTCCTGTCCCTGTCCTCCCTCTCCTGTCCGAGCCTTTTGTCCACCCCCAGGCTGCAGCAATGCTGGAGAGCTCCGGGGTCAGCCCAGCCTGCACGAATCCCTCCAGGAGAACACGCTCAACCAGCCCGCACCATCCTGGAGCAGGGGACGGGCTCCAGCTCTCCATGCGCGGCGGGAGCCTTACCCAGGAGGATGATGAGGATCCCTCCCAGCTGGGACCGCCGGTACTTGGCCGCTCCAGGCTCGTGGCCCATCCGGATGCAGGGCAAGACCGTGATCAGCAGGAAGATGGCGGGAAGGCCCAGGACGGAGGCGGCGATCATCAGCGCTCGACATGCTTGGACATACCCTGTGGGCAAGGCGAGGGATGAGGATTTTATTATTTGGCACAGGAACAGGAGACTTTGGACAAAAGCTCCTGTTTGATTAGAACCCAAGACTTGCATTAAAAAGGTTCATCCCCGTGTACACATTAACTCTTCCCCAGGCATAAGGCAGGGAGGCTGCAGTGCAGTGGGGAGTGCATGAACACACAATGTGCAGGCTCACGATTTTCCAACAAACAAACAGCACTGCCCGGAAAACACAAGCCCTTCACAGAGAGACACTGAGAAATCATGGAGCTGGGAAACACGGGAAGGGAAAGTAGGAGAAACGGACAGGAGAGAGTTTCCCTATATCTTTTCATAGCAAGAATTTGATTAAATAACAAGAATTTAAAGTCTTCACAATTAAATAACAGGAATTTAAAGTCTCAAAGGCTCTCCCATCATTCAGAGGGCTGAATGGTTGAAGACTCACAACTGTCACTGCAGGGCCATCGGACACTGACAGCAGCTGTCCCAAGGCAATGAGCACTGTCGACCTGGGAGGAGGAAGAGGAGGAGGAGGAGGAGGGACACTCCTCACCCACAGCCACATCCCAGCACTGCGCCCCAGGAGCTCAGCCTGGCTCTGGGGCCTCAGAGGAGATCCATGGCTTGAGCTGACTGCTGGCACAGCCCTTCCTTAGGGAGCAGGCTGCACCTTGCAGAGCTACCAGAGCTGCCATGATCCAGGGTCGTGTTATTCCTCTGGGTCCCTACGGACCTCACAGGATCCTCTGGCACTTCATCAGCTCCCATCCCTCTCCCACCTGTCCCTGTGCACAGGCCCGCAGGAAACAACAAGGACCAGGGGCTGTGAGTGTTCTGGGCAGGACCATGGCATTTCTACCACTCTGGGACGATCTATGTATCATAATATATGAAATAAAAATATTTATATCCAACATGTGTACCTAAATCTTTTATATCTATTTTATATGCAATGTATATATACTACACAAAAAACACATATAAATAAATTAAACCTGGTCATTACATGCAGGTAAATTAAAAGGATAAATGTCAGATTTGCCCCAGTGCCTGGTGACCTCCTGCAGCTCTCAGGACAGCCTCAGCACAGTGAGTGTGCTGGCTCTCTGTCCCCCTTTATTAACAAAATGAAGCTGCCAGTTGCAGACATGGAATTTCATGATGCCTCAACCAACACCAGCAAAGAGGGGCCTCGAGCACATCCCACTGACAGATGGGTACAGCACCAGGAATGAGGATTTTACCGTGACTGGAAACACAGACACTCTGTGTATTGGATATTACCTTGTTTTTTTCAAGAGGAAACATTAAAAAAAATGTTTCCGGAGGATTTCAGGGCATAAAAGGAGACCCTAAACAAAGGAGATGGCCGTGCCTGATGTGGATTCTGTGCAATCAATCCCAATTAAATTAGAATACAAACAATTAATTTTAAAGACTTGGCTCAGACAATGAAAGGCTCTAAATACATTTCAGCTATCGGGCACACCAGGATAAATTTCCCTCTCATGCCAAGCTGTGGATATCACACAGGCAACAAGCAGAAAGATCTTGGTTTGTGATTAGCTTCTGCTCGAGGGAAGCTTTGCTCTCTGCTGCTGCAAGACCACTCACTCAATAAATAAGTTGCATTCACTAATGTTCCTTTGGGGCAAAACCTTCCTCTGTCTTCTCTGCTGGATCAGATTTAACAGCAGTAGCAGTAAGGTAGGCAAACTTACTAAAGTAAAGGTAAATGCACACAGAGAAAGGGAGAATGAGAGACTCAACATTGCTAAGCATGGTGTGACACAAACTGCTCTGTAACAGAGAGAAATTCAGGAATAACCTTTTTAACCTCTTGTAAAAAGATTTTCACAACAATTCAAACCATTAAATAAGGAAACATGCAAGAAAATGACAAGGAATGGTCATTTCTGCCCTGTCAGCTTTGAGAGAGGCACCTCTGACACGGCAGAGGAGTTGCAATCTAAACCACAGCAGAATGAAGTGCCACAGAGTGCACAGTGATTGAAACAGGCAAGACCAGTAAGTGAACTTAGAGGGACCAGACCTCACAAGAGTTTGGCAGGCTTAATTAGCTCAAAAGACTTATTAATGCTGATTAAACACCTTGCTTAATTTTTGCTTCGCAGTAAACTGGATGAAAGTTACTATATCATTTTAAAAATATCAAATTAAATACAGTTACATCTGTTTGAAGTTCTGTCTTGCCTCAGAACCTGTGGGAAGCACAAGACCATCAAGACTAACGATCATCTTCTGAAAGATTAAAAGCCATGGCAGCATTAATAATAGATGCTGAAAGATTCATTACGCTCCAAATCACTTTAAGGAATCAAACCTTAACGTCTGTAATAGTTCAGCATCCCCTTGAAATGCTCTATTACACCTCGGTGTGCTCTGTATGTTTTCCAGTGCAATCCAGAGATGTTAAAGGAGCTGCGAGCTTTTACTAAGAGCACCGATTAAACATTAACTGGATTTTAGTAGCCACAGACAACACGAGACCGGGGTACGATTAAAACCAGGTGTAAATCAATGAGAATCATGTTAAGAGCTATCAGCCACATCCTTTAGCGCATTTAATGGATCATCTCCTGTGCTGATGGAGCTGGAGGAGCTTCACCAGCCACTCCTGCGGCAGCAGCACCTGCGCTGCTCAGGGCAAGGCTGCAGCCTCACTGGGGATGGAAGGGGAGGATGGGGCACACTCACCTGGCAGGATGAGGATGTCCACGAGGGGCTTGCAGTGGTAGAGACCTGTTGCCATGACGCAGTCTGCCCACAGCCCCTTGGATCCCAGCTCATCCATTTTCCTGCAGGTGGTGATGGTGTAGCCGCAAGTCACCACCCAGTCGTTGGTGGCCGTGGCCACAACCACCCCGATCCACCCTACAAAACTGCAGACAAATCCAGCCAGGTGCAGGCAGGTGGCCACCATCTCTGTCCCTTGGTGGGGTGAGCCGGACAGGACAGTGCCCGCGGGGGGTCAGCGGGGCCGCACGGCGAGGTCCGGCTGCCGGAGCAGGAGGGATGGGGTCTGGCAGGACCAGGTCCCTGAGCAGGCTCTGCTGCGAGCACTCGGCTGCCTCTGCCCAGCTCCGTCCCTGGGAGGGGTCAGAGCTGCCTCCAGCCCCACAACGCATGGGAGGAGCAAGTGGGGAGCCCCAACTTCTGCCAGAGCATCCGGAGCGTCCGAGGGGAAAGGAGGGTGTGGAGAGGAAGAGATGCACAATCACACCCGGCCGTGCTTGAAAAACAAACCAGAGGGGTTTGTTCAAATGCAAACAGCCTGACTATTCAAAATTTAGCATCGAGGGAGAAGAATTCAGGCAGTGTTTGCGAGCTGAACTTTAACAGTCACACCGGTACCTCCTCATGGAAAGATAAGGGGACAAGCGTGGCGGACAGAGTTACTCGTGAGGTGGAACTGATCGCCTCGTCAAAGCCATCAGCACAGCTCCAGTAAAGGGACAAAATCTGTCTTGAGTCTTTCCTGATGTTTTCAGTAGTTGTAAAAATACAAAAGATCCATCGCTGCATTCTCTGCTGTGCCTGGGCTGTAAGTATTAACTGACACTCACGGAGTCTTAAACACATATTTAACAACACCTTAGTGCCACTTTTGAGTGCTCAAACTAAAACGAGCAGCTTTTAACTCAGACTTTTAGTCTGAATAAATTACTGTATGAATTTTAGTACATTTGATAAAACAGGAGCAGCCCAATTCAAAACGCCAGAGGTGGAGAAACTTCACATCCTCCCGGCTCTGCATCAGGACAGACGGGCAGGCAGGACATTTTCCTAACTTCGCTCTGTATTTTCACAACACAAATGTCTGTTCTGGAGTGCCAACACATCCCCGAGGATATTTCATCGCTGCGTGTCCTCCGGCGCTGCCGGTTTTGCGAAGGGAAGGTTTGGAGCGAGGCAGATGCCACAAGCCTGGAGAGACCACTAGTGGAGAGCTGTCTGCGGTGCACGGGCAGGGAAAAGGGACGAGAAAATGCCACAACAATGAATTCCATTCACTCCTCGAGCTGTCAGTGAGAAAGAAACACGGGAAACTCCACTCCGAGTTCAAAGTGCCAGGAATTAAATATATCCTGCTCTTCATCCAATGAAGAATTGGAATATTTTTCCCCATTCTTTAACAAATAAAGAGAAAAACACAAACACAAGATCATCCTCAGATTCATTTGTCACCTGCTCCTCAGATCCAAAATTCAAGGACATGAGGTGACAGCTTTCTATCAAAGCTTCACCTGAACACTGGAATACTACCAAAATAGTTGAAAATTATCTTTAAAGAGCAGCTTTTATAATAAATATAATTTTAATAGTTGTTTTCGCATTTGTTTCATATTGTTGGTTTCCCCTTGGGTTTTTTTCTGTACCTGGTTTGTGGTATTTCTGTGAAGCCAAGCTGCCAGCTGGCCTTCCATGGAATTTCCTGATGTGATTCCACCTTCCTGCATAGCTTATCCTTCTACTGCAGCCACCTCAGGTGGGGTACGCTGTTACTGACGTCCAGCCACCACTTCTATGTTGTGTAGGGTTCAATTCTAGATGGATTTAACCTTTCCCTAAAAAATATTCCTGCTTATTTATTATTCAGGAGATAAACTTGTCATCTTTTGAATGAAACCGGTGCTGTTCCACTTCTTGGACTGAGCAATTGCCTTGGACAGATCACGTGTCACCTTCTGAATTCCAGAGATGACGGATTCACCCCAAAGCTGAGGTTTGGGATCATTTCACACAGTGACAGTGCAGGCACATCCTAATGCACAATGGAAGTATTTTTTAAATGCTGGAAGGCATTAATTGGCATACATCCTTCTGTAATTCAGTCTCCTACATTTCTGGTTTCCTTAACCACAAAAGCTTCTTAACTCCGTGTTTTCCTTCGCAAATGTATTTACCACGGAGTGTGCAGGAGTAAATCTGACACTTTGGTAAGCGGCACTATTCAACTCCAGCTGGTGCCCACAGGGCGCAGTGTGAATTATTTCATTGATGTCAACAGAGCCATTTACCGTTTTGTCAGTGTTATAAATCACACCACCAAGAGTTGAGGGAATATAAGTTTGTATGAGACAAGTGGACAATGATTTACAGGATCAGTAAAATAAGGAATGACGTGCCAGCTACATGCTAAATAAGCTGATACACTTTGGGCAATAGTTTTAAAAGCTGCCTTTTTAAAAAGCAAGTGCTACACAGGCATTTATTCCAGCAACAGTGTGAACTCCTCAAAAATCAATCTTTTTACCCTTCACTCGGGGAGTTTTTCCTTGATCCGCATTGTTCTGTCTGACAAAAGACGGGCGTTGCAATTAGTCACAGCTACCCAAGCTATCAACACCCCATGGCTTTCTCATCCAAGTGACTCACCTTGAACTTTTTCTTTACATTTTCAGCCCGATGGTTTCATCCCCGTTTGGAAATTCAGCAGTACGAAAAAGCAAGATGGGATGCAGCAATAAACAAGTTTAAGAGGTACAGTCAGTTCTTAATTTTGTTCTATACCGAAGGCTGAGCTCATCATTGCAATTTTCACCTTTTTCCTGGTTTATACCTCTCCTTTCTCTCTTTATCTGTAAAATACAGGCAAGCACGCGGTAACATTAAGGGTTTATAATAATCTGAATCATTGCCTATATGCAAGAGCAGTACCTTAAAACAAGAACAAAGTATTTTTGCACTGATTTGAGGGGAAAAAAAATACCAAAGTGCACGCATATGAATGTGCTTTCTTAGCTGTCACGAAAAACCTCTCAGTATGAATAAAATCCCCCAGAAAATCTCCAAGATATTATTTGTAGCAAAAATTGTGTTTTACTACAATATAGGAGGGGTTTAAGTGACCAACTAAAGAGTTTATTGTTGTAAGTGGTGGAAATTCAATGTAAATTAAAGCCTTGTGGAAGAATATGGAGTTTAGAGGAACTGCTCCCTTCCTTCTCCTCCACTGCTCCTTCCCTCTCCTACTCTAATTTTGCTGCTACTTAATCTTCCTGATGCTACACGAAATTCTTAAACAATGCAATCACGTGGTTTACAAAAACTAAGGACTCCTGAGAGCCACTCACCATCAGCAGAAACTATTTTTTCAGCAAAACCAGTAAAACTCTGATTTTAACTTTGTACAATCTCAGCATTTAATGTGGCCATGTGTGTTTTTTGTTTCATTTATTGCTGAGCTGTGGAAGAGAGCTGTGAACAACTCACACATTGCTTGAGCAGTCAAGTAGCAACAAAGCTGGGCACCAGAGAACTTGCCAAGTACGCAAGGAGTCCTATTTTCAGGTACAAACACCAAATTCATGCCAAGATACATAGAAAGCTAAGTGCCAATACCCTTCCAGAATCATAAGAGCTTTAGAAAGTGGGGAAGGAAGGCTTTGATCTTGGAGATTTTGTTTAAAATATCCTTAAAAAGGGTGTTTTAAACAAAATCTTCAAGAGATTTTGAGAATCTCTTTAGAGAACTGGGGACCTGCTGCAGGCTGCGGGAGCTCTGCTGACAAGATTCAGTGTAATCAGATTTTCATTTACTGTAATCAGTTAAACATCTTCCAAGAGCCAAGTTTAGAAGTCAGTGTTCAGAAATATGACAGAGACGTGGTTCTGACATTACAGTTCTTTATTTGTTTTTGAATCCACGATCTATACAGGTATTTACAAGGCATGGAAATGGATAACAGCACAAAATACAATTGAGGTATAAGCTAAGAGCACAGTATGTCATGTTTCAATAAATATAATTCAAAATTTGTAAACTAAGTGACCAGATAGATGCATCTTGTTTACTAAAACCATATAAAATATCTGTTAAATCTCACGTGAGGTAGAGGACAGTTTTGTGTGTCATGTAATGCAACCACAGCAACGCTGACAATAAGACTGTACATCATTGGCAAAGTATTAAAAATTGTTGAATGCACTGCTCGTTTTTCACAGGCTTTTCCTGTGCTTTCAGAATAGTCACTCAACCTGTTGCCTCGAGCTAACGCAGGCTCGGCTGTCTTGCAGCTACTTTCTGTCATTTGAGAGAACCATACTGGCATGTCAACAGCAATAAATACTTCAGAGAGCGAGGATGAAAACACAAAAAACATTCTGTCAATCACAGAAAGCAACGTGATGGCAACGAAATATTTCAGACCAACTTTTTATTATTTCCTAGAATTCGTTTAAATACAGTACAGCTGTGCTTTCCTTTAAGTGAGGTATCTCTTAGAAGAAAAAAAATTCAATTGATATCGTTACACTTAATTAATTTTCAAATAGCAAAATTTTATACCGTGTTTGCTGTGCTTGATGAAGTGCTTAGAACTCGTTTTTCAAGCATTTTCCAACTGAAGCACTAACCCTGAAAAAAACAATTTGCTAAGTAAGGAGGAGACACACTATAAAATTTTCGTGCAATTTGTAAGCAATAACTGCTTTCACAAAAGCTAAAAAATGACTGTATTTTTTTAAATAGATATATGCAGCAAATAGAAAATTCTACAAGCTTTCTGTAAAGAAAACCAATGAATACTCACACTACAAATGCAATGAGCAAAAAGAAAATTGAAATTTGCAGCTTTCTGCTGCTTACTATCGATGGCTTAAATAAAATTACCGAAATATTGCAAGCACAGATTAATAGGTAGGAGAAATTACGTCTTTTGTTGACTTCACCATGTGATAGAAAACTCTGTTGTGTGGATTAATTACACGAATTAAGTGCAGAAAAAATACAATGTTGTTATCTTTACTGACAATCAAAATATATACTCTACAAACAAGTGAATTCTAGGCAGCTGACCATGACAGCGTTTCAAGGCCAACTTCCCAACTAATGCTAGGAAAGGTTTCCCAAAATTTCATAACACATTCTAGCTATCCCCTCCCCCAGTACAAAACAAGAATGTATGAATAAAACATTGTGACTTCTAAAATATGGGCCAAGACTCATTTCTTTTCAGGCCACCAGTAGCTTTACGCTCGCACCCAGCTTTCCCTACGTCACTAATTGCATTATGCCTTTACTATGTACAGACGGCTTTACACCTAAGCTATCAATATATTAAATATAGAATAAAATTCGATTGAGAATGTGAAACGTAACTACATTCATCTAAGTACTCAAACTGAACGATATGCTTTACAAAAACTAAAACACAGACTTAACTAAGTTTGGAGATTTCGATAAAAATCTCTTTCGTCGAGGGACGCCTGGTTACACTGTGAGTGAGGGTGTTTCCAGACTGCCAAAATTACAAGAGTTTTACCCTCTAAGCTCTTTTACTTTATTGATTAAAGTATACAAAGCATATTAAAGTTCTCTTTTTAAAAAGCATAGGAGCAAATTAGGTATTCACCTTGAATCCTACTTATTCCAAAAGGTGCACTAGGCAACTTCCACCTTGGTGTAGGTGTTTATAATAAAGCAACTTTCAAATTGCAGACAATTTTAGGACTTTGTTCGACAGGCTTCATGTCACAACTACCTGGGAAAACTACTTCTTGCCTGAAAAGATCAGCAAGCAATGACTGAAAGCAAACCAAGTAACAATAAAATGAGCATGCTATGACTAAAAGCAAAGACCTAATGACTGATTTAGTCTCTACCATTAAGTGTGCACTTAAGTGAGGGCCCTCAAAGCGTGCATTCCACGTTCCTATGTCAGGCTGTAAAATGACCCATTCAATAGAAGTAGGATAAGGTAGCGACAAAAAGGTCAACATGTATTTGTTCTAGAACTTAAGAGCATTATTTACAATTTACTAAAAAACTATCTTTCAAAGGCTGTGAGCACACGAAGGTCTATGGCACATTTATGTGTACATTATTACTTCAAATCAGTATAAAATTAAGTCTACGCGTATGAAAATTGTTTATGTTACGTCAAGAGCCTGAAAGTAGTATTTAAGAATTTTAAGAGGATTACAATAATTTAAAATGCATTCTAACTTTAGATTAACTAAATGGAATATTTACAACGCTACTTTTAAGGTCATTTTAATAAACGTTCCATTGGCTTTGTCAGCCAGATGTTCGAAAATGATTAGGAGGCCTTATCTGCAATGGTGAAACTTCCTAGAGCTGCTGGGGTTCCTGCAACAGTGAAAATATTGGTACAAAGGATGGCCAGCAGCGTTTTGAGAGCCTCCAGCAGTGACCCAAGCGCTGGCTGAGGCACAGGAACCTGGGCCACACCAGCCCTCCCCTGCCACTGCTGAGCCACCGCTGGCCAAGGGGGACGACTGAGCAGAAGTCACAGAACACAGACAGGAGCTGAATGGAACAGAATATTCGCCATCCTACTAATCCAATAACCCCAGGAGGATTCCAAACATTCAGCAGCTAAGCCATAAATCCTGTGGTGCACCAGGCACTGCAGCTGTGTGAACGAGCTGTGGCTTTACCCACAGTGCCAGCCCCAAACGCTGACACGGAGAAGCAACACAAAGAGACTCTCTCCATCCTCCAGCAGCACCCAGCTGGACCTGCCCAGCTTCCCAGCTCGGCCAACACGGGATCTGCCAATCCCACCGGCCAACCCCACCCATCACAGCTCCAGCACTGCCCTGCCTGCTCTCCCCACACCCTCGCGTCTGGTGGCTGGACAATAAAACCTCCAGGGTGTTTTTAAAGCGAGTGGTGCACACACAACCAGAACCATTTCGTCAGCACCTTTCCCTCCAAACCAAGCTGCAAAACAGGCCTTTTCCTTTTAGTTTGGTTTTTTGTTGTTTTTGCTTTTTTTTGTTTTAAAGCAAAGATTTGGAGATGGGAGCTGAAAAAGAGAGAAATACAATCCTGGTCTTTTTTTCTGGCAGGAGGTGGAACTAGATGATCTTTAAGATCCCTTCCAACCCAAACCATTCTATGATTCTCAACACTGACAAAGAAAATTGGGTTTTTTTTAATCTAACCTGCTTGACTTGCCAGTGTAAACATGACACAGAGTGCATAAAAAAAATTTTACGGTTATTAATCATCCTATGACTCCGTGCTGTTTAATTTACCACGTCATTTCTCATTCAATTTAAAGATATGTGCAATTTTATCTTTCTCTGTGATATTCAGTCTTGTTATGCCACTAACAGAGAAACAAAAAAGAACAAGAGTTTTCAGTTTTACAAGTTAAGGGGGGAAAAAAAATCAATGTAGGCTTTTACTAGTGGTTTCATCCAAAATTAACTGAATTATTAAGAGAATATTAAACTTAAGTACCTCAAAACCAGAAACTAAAATCACAAGTTAAAATTATGTAGTGAAACACTGGAATTACTAAAATATTCCTATCACTGACATGATCAGCTGACATCTGCCAGCTGTATCCAACTTTTTGGAGAGAAGTGCAAAAAAGTTTTTCTTCATCCAACTTTGTAGCCATGCATTTAACCCACTAGGAACCAGACTTCAGAAGTACTCAAACATTATATATATACATAAAACAGTAATTCTGTACAATTACACATTTCCCAATGTTATAGCTTAACAAACATGCTGTATTTTCTTAATTCATGGTAACCCTACCATGCCATTCAAATACAGAGACTATCAAAATGATTTTTCAAAGTGCCATACCTCAGAATTTTATATTTTAAGCTATGATCACAATGTCAGTTAAGGCCTGTTCTATGTAATGAAAGAAAAATCCACAAGTTGGCAAGAAGCTCAAAGTGTGGGGGCTTAGGGTACTAAAGAAATTAATACATTTCCTTAATAAATATTATTTTTCTTGAGAGTGTTAGTATCTGAAAAACAGTTCAGTCAAGCTTTCTCAGCTTCTAGAAGGAAAAGCCCCACCTTTAAGCCTTTTATTAATGTTTCTTTCATTTGCACTATAGAGAAAAAAAGAGAAGAAAAAAAAACTTGTGAATTTTTAACTTCCCACGATTCCATTGTAATTGCAAATTTTTTAATTCACAAAAAAACCCAAAAAACCCCCTAATGTTTTCTTCTTCCAGCAGAGCAAGCAAGTGCTGGCTCTAACACTCCTTAGATTGATAATGAGTTGTTAAATAGACAATACTGAAAAGATCAGCTGACTCCACACAATGAAATTATGGGAAAAACTCATGCTGGTAAATCACTTTTGATGCTCAATCATCAATCATTTGTGGTAATTTTGAGCTTTGCCTTACAGACAAAAAGCTGCCTTTACTTTCCTCAGTTTGAGAATATTTAATTCTCACTGAAACCCAAACTATTTTAGACCTTGAAGAATTCAGGATGTTTTTAATGTACTTTTACAACTGGATGTGCAATTGATAGCAAAATAAAGATATCCACGTACATTTTAACAGACAATGTTAAAAGGTGTAGAGTCCTTAAGACTGCATTAGAAATAGACAGAAACTGGTCACTCTAAATCAAGAGTTTCGTATTTTTCATTGTTTGAGAAAAACACCAGTACAAATCAATGCAGATTTTCATTGGTTAGGAAAATCTAAAAATGTCTATCTATCTCTATTTATTTATATCTATGTATATCTTCATCTGGGCCTGTCTGGGAAATAGAAATCCATAGAGAAGACTTTTTCTCAGCACACAAAAATTGTTCACAATCATTAAAACCAAAACACCCTGTTTGAAGGACGCAGTTGAGCTTTCCTCTTCCAATTTCTATTTTCCTTTCCCGTTTTTCGAAGATTTCAGGATCTGTAGCTTCAATTCTTTTATCATCATCTCCAATTTTTCCCGGGCCTCTCGCTCCTGTCTGAGTTCATCCTGGAGCTCTTGTCTGTCTGCCTCTGCATGATCCAGCCTCTGCCTCAACTCTGCCAGCTGGAAACGGGAGACACAGAGAGGCAGAGCAGAGTTTAGCAAACTTATTTGAAACATCAGGAGGTCACAGACGGCCACTCCAAGCATCCAGGTATTTCAGCCCACCAGAATTACGCAGTTATCAAGAACTGTGCACTTACCTACTACACCATTAGCAATGTCAATGTGCAAAGTTGCATAAGCATCATACTATAAATGAAAAAATGAGAAAATCTAATTTTTAAATGCATGTAAGTTGTAGTTGTATGAACTGTCACACCAGACTGTCAATAATACACAGAATCTGTTGGGGAAATTGTGATGATGCCTGCATCAGATGTGTCACAAATCCCAGAATAAACTGCCTTTTTTTCATTTCCCAGGTTCATTTCTCTTACCTAACAAAATATTACTTCTTTATTTCAAAGCCTGAACGCATTTCCAGAAGAAAGAAAACCACCAACATTGTTTCCTGATACTCCTTAGTATAAATGAAACATTCAGAAAATCTTGAACATAACCATTTGTGTGTGTGTGTGTTCAAATATAAACCGGAGTCCACACAAACGTTTTTGTGAAATATTTTGTGTTTAAACATGGCAATTAAGTATTCTTTTCCTCTTTGGAACACAGCAAGGCTCAAACTTGCTAGAATGTCACCAAAATTATTTACAGTGACATCTGGAAACATATTCTCAAGTGTGTGGAAGTTAATTATTGTTTATAGTGTACTACCAGCAGTTAAAGCAGGCAGGAGACTGGAGACCAGCTATCCTCTCTCCCATTGATTTATGGGGTTATTTCTTACTAAAAGACTTCATTCCATCTAAAAAAATCCATCTGCCTTTATAATGATAAGTATTTCTCTGATGTAAATCATCACTAAGCATTCTCTCACTGAAAATGAGGAAGGCAGCTCATGAGAATGGAAGAGCAGGAACACACCGAGGGCATCAGTGGTGTTCACCAACTGCTACAAAATGTACCGGGCGGAGGAACGGCTGTGCTGGTTTTAGAGAAACACCACATTTCACCCCCAGTTCCACAGCCAGAAACACTTCAGCAGCTCTCAGGCAGCAACAGGCTGTTCAAGCAGGTCCTGACTGCACGAGTGCTGCAGTGAAGCGCTGCAGTGCAACAGTGCCCACTGCCTGCATGCTGCAGCACGTCTCTGGCTGAGCTCTGGTTCCACCTCCAAGGAGAGGCTCCAGGACTGGTTATTCTGTCCTGCTGTGACTGGCAGGGTGAAGCAACTATTTCAATAAAGAAGTCAAAAACGGGGAGAAGACAGTGTGTCCTCAGACAGGCCTAGAAAGGAGAAGAGACTTTTAAGCAAGTTGCAAGTACCAAATTATTAATTCTGTTTAATGCTCAAGGAGGGCTCCTCCCAGTCCACAGTTCTCGGACAGAAAAGGCAGCCTGGGCAACTGTTTCAAGAACACATCAGATCAAGGCTTTTTTAAAATGCTGTATACACAGCTTGGGGAAGTTCCCTGTTCCCAAGAGCTGTTTAACTCTGGTGCTTCTTGGAACCAGAATCTGCCACAAGATGTGATAAATGGAAAAGAAAGGTTCAAACTACACATTGTGAGTGGATCTGCCACAGAGGTAATAACAGAGTAAACTTCTACACAAGGAATGTATTTAGTTTTCAAAGTCTAACTTCAAAAAGAACACACAACCAATCTCCTTGGGGAACAATCCACGGTTTTCACCCCGTTGAGGAGGCAAGCTGCACAAGCCCTATAAAACGTGCTATACATGATCATCTCCGTAAATTAGAACATGTTGTTACTTGCACTAATAGGGCTTGTACCAGATGTTTAGCAAATCAGGCCTTAGTCAGAGAGGATTATTCCTGTCAGCAAAGGCCAGGAATCAGTGGAGTGGGATGTCATGAAATTAAATCCATGGGAAGGATTTACGATGCGAGTCTCTGCCCTACTCACCAAAAATACCAAAACCTGTCTCTCAAGTACTGCCTGTTTCTCAGTTTGAGTCAGTAAGAACAGGAAATACACACAGTTGTGAACAAAGGACCACAAAGCTTTACTGAGCTCCAGTTTTGGATCTTGTTTACTTTAAAAATGAGTCTGTTAAGACTAGTTTGCTGGGACCTGGTGCAAAAGAAAAGATTTAATCATAACTACAGCTGATTTTTAAAAGGGGCATTTCAAAGTTCCCTTTGGCATTAACTATATTTTTCCCCATTGGAATAACCTCCAACATAAAGAAGCAATAGTAAAAGCTAAAAGGAAAGTGAGAGGAAGAAACAACTCCATAGGTTTTGACATATGAATCCAAGAATGAGAGACACTGATATGGTTTTCATTTCCAAGGGAACTCTTGGCCAAATGCTTTGGTAGAGCACAGAAGGGGCTCACCAGATAATGCAAAAGCTTCTACCACCAAGGAACAGGAAGAGCAGCAAGGTGTGAGACCAATGTGACAAAAAGATGGCTCAGAGGTTTGGATTCTATTTTTTTTTTCCCATAAAATAATGATAATATTTAAGTCTATATCATGGGCAAGCCCATATACATTTAAAACTGAATTTGTTTTAAATGAGGACATAACATTAACATAATGATGTTTAATATTTATGTTAATTATGTTTTGTATTAATTACGTTTTATGTTAATGATTAACATAAGGATGTTTACTAGTTCATCAATAACATCCTATGTTTCTGTAAGTTACATTCTACCTCAGTTTCAATCAAGGAACAGGGAAATAAATACTGTTGCCACTGTGACCTATTTTGGTATTTGTTTGTGGTGTCAGAACATACGAGAAAATGAAACCTTAAGGTGGCTGGACAACAACCTCACAATTTCCTGATACACTAAATATGTTTTGTTTGAAATAAACCTTCCCTTCTCACCTGTGCTGCATATTCAGCTTCTTTATCTTTTTCCAAATTGGAGTCACAGCTACATTTTTGCTTCATCACTTGGTCCAGTTTCTTCTCCAAGTCTCTCTGCTCAAAATAAAATTCTTCCATTCTTTGTGCATGCTCTGCTTGCAAACATTCGAGTTCTTTTTGTAAATTCTGCTGCTCTTCAGTCAGTTCCTTCATCGCTTTAGAGTTACTTAACATTTCCACTTCCTATAAAGAAAGATCAAGATCACACACTCCTTCCTTCTAACACCAGAGAAGTAAAAAAACCTGAATTTAAAAGTGTATCTGGAACCAATGAGGCCAAAAAGACCATTTGAAACTACCAATAACAACAGCCTGATAATGGTATTTATCTGCTTATCAATGACAGCCTGGGATTCTGTACCATGCATCTAATTTCAAAAAAAAAAAATTACTTATACTTCCAAGTACATGGAGCTCGCAGAAACAAATTTGCACTTCCAGCAGTGAACCTCAGGAAGCAGCAGCACTGATTCACTAAAATATACTTTGAAGATGCAAGAAGTGTAGCATCAGAAAACAAAATGAAGTCTTTGATTTCTTTGTCCACTGACATTTTGATATTTTTAAACTCATATTTTTTTTAAACTTATCTACAAACTTTACCTCCAACAGCAGAACAACTTTAAAGCAGTAGTTCTAGGGCCCTATCTGAGCTCCTAGGGTCTGAGATTAACATTTAAATTAAAATAAAATAAATTAAAATATTAGGTCTCTTCCATGAATGCAAGAAGCAAAGGCAGTATTTAACTGAATTCAGAACACAGGAATGTCACAAATGAGCACAAGACTCTAAAATCATCCATTATTAAAGAAAAAGACTAAAAATACAATCCCTAAAAGCACAGCTTAGCAAACAGGAATTGGAAGGTGGTGTTTGATAGAGGGCAGTGGCAAGACCATTCACAGAATAGTGATATTGCATCTTTAAAATCCTGAAAACGGAGGAATTTCAAAGGACACAGCAAAAGCAGGAGCTGCTCGGACCTGGCAGCTGCAAACTGAAGAGACACCAATTACTGGGCTCAAAACTCAGGAGCACAGGGCTATGGAAGATTTGGTGTCTGGGTTTAAGCTCAGGGAAAGATGATCTGTGTGCTCTGGTGATTCTCAACAAATCCAATCTGTGATATTGCCTGTGGAGCCTGCAGCCCCACGGCAGCTCCCTGCTGTCCAGGGGAATGCACTCAGACTGCCACGGTACCATTTGCAGCTGCTGCTTCCTCCGCAGAATCGTGTTTAGTTTTTCCTGCTGCTTGATGTAGGTTTTCATGACTTCCTCCATGATCCTTCCCTTGTCATCCTCACAGCTGATGTCTTTCATGAGGGTGGGGGACAAGGTTCGTGCATCAGCACCTCCCTCGGCACGGCCAGAGTCTCTGGAGGTTTTGGAAGAAACACGCTCAGACTTTCCACCTCTGGCAGAACGAGTTGAGGCAGGAGGATCTGCACAGAAAAGAACAGAGAACAATAATCACAGAAAGTTCAACTTCCAGAGTGAAAAAAAAAAAAATGCAAAGAAAACTGAGATCATAAAAAGGCGGAGAGAATTTTTGGAAACCTGAAGTGACATCACTAAATTCTAGCTCAGTGTTAAGCTTTCCAAAATTCTGTGGTGCAAAAATCCAAGACTTCAACACAATTTTCACTACTCACCTAAACGTTTATGAGGCTGCTCCACACCAGTTTTCAAGTCAATTTTTTCCTGTTCTTCAAGAGAAAGCTCTGGATAGGAGGCAGCTTTTTTGTGCTTTCCACTACTGAGCTTCTTCTCTGACTGCCCAGGTGAGGATTTATGAACTTCTGAAGCTTTTGCTGTTGTTTTTGCAACATCCTTGTACTGAGATGCAAGAGATACATTCGGGGCAACCACTTTATCACACATATAAAGGTAGTAACTGAAACAGCAGAAGAGTAAAATTCATAGTGAAAGGTAAGACATAATAAATGGTGGCTGGTTGAGAGCAGTAAGTTTAATTTAATTTAATTTAATTTAATTTAACATGAGTTTAAACTGTGAAAGCATCAATGAAAAATAAGCATGTCCTTTTTAAATTTTTTCTATGCAAAAGGAAAGCCTAATAACCCACTTAACCTTTACTGAGATTATCTAGATAAGGTTTTGAGGCTATCAAACAAGGGGATTTTCCAAACATGGCTGATTAAAAAAAGAAATTACAGAAAATCATATGAAGACTTTATTTAAATATAAAGAGTGAAATTATAATGCCACTGAATCCAGACTCTCCAGCATTTTAACCCTAATCCTTATATTAGCAATCCAGGATGGGGAAGTGCTCAGTGAAGAGGGAATGAGCACCAAAGCAGCAAAGCTGAGTTCTGACAGTCCTGGGGCATGCCTGAGACCAGTGCTGGACCTTCTTTCCCACATACACTGAGCTGCCCGTTTGGATTTTCACAGCTCCTGGACTCCTGGGAGCATCCCTGTGCCCCAGCCTAACCTCACCACTCAGCCCAGGGCAGAGGGAAGAGAGCCCCAGGTGTGTTCAGGCAGTGCCAGGATACCCAGGGTCACTGGAGTTCCACTGCTGTCCCCAACACTTCCCTTTCTCCAGGTTCTGGAGGAAGGCACTGGCAGAAACAGAACATGAGGGCCCAGCACAGCAGTTCCTCCCCTCCCGTGTCTGCGTGGGAACCAGTGTGATGTGTGTGCACCAAAAAGGGGCTGCTCTGACCCAAATTCGGGACCTGTGTAACCACAGGGGCTGAGGGCAAGAGGAACATCAAGAGAAACTGTTTCCCTCGCTGCTGCAGATGGCAAGCTGGGTAAGCAGTCAAGGAAATGCACTTCGTTTCTCAAACCAGGAAACCAGCCCACAGGCAGTTCAGCTGTAGCCCTTGTCCCACTGTGGAAGAAAGCCTTCAAACAACTCTTGGAAGTCTTTTCTGGAAGGAAATTAAGTTGTCCTCATGGGAAACAGGCCCTGTGCAGCTTTCTACTGCAAACACTGTATTATAATATGAAAGATCAAAAATTACCTCTGTCATTTCTACTAAGAAAGGGGAAATTTTAATTACATTTCAATTGTATTGCCTGCTGAAGAACACACACAGGTCACAGCTCGAGTCCTACACCAAAAAAACACTCATAAGCAGTTCATTGGTATTTATACCAAGAAATGCATAAAAAGTTAGTGTTCAAGCATTCCTGTGTGATTCCTTAAGAGCTTTCCTAACAGTTCAGGTTGCAAATACCTTTTTTTTCAGTTTGAATTATCCTTAGATAGTCAGAAGTATTTAAATATTTGTCAGTGCTTATAGTTCTACACAGGAAACTCAGTTACCTGGGATGGAAAAAGGAAGGTGGCTGAGGATCAGTTTCTGCTTCTTGCTTTATGACTGGATACCACTGAGATAATTCCAGGTTCTGCTGTGGCTCTGCCTAAAGAAGAGAAAATAAACTGGTAATTGAAACATGGACACAAGTTATTTACATTTTCATAAACACTCCTCAGAGAAATGGCATTTACACCCTTAATACAGACACACCAGAGAAACTGGGGTACTGGGAAATGGGGGGTCTCTGGCAGAGACGCAGGGTGATGCAAGCCACAGAGGTTTCTTTGATCTCAAATTTACCACTGTGGGCAAAATAGCAATGAAATGAAAAGAAAATCTCTTTACAGACCTATCTAAAAGCTCTGCTGAGTTTCCAGAACTCTGCTAAACAAGCTTGGGAGAAACAGAAAGCAGAAACCAGGATTCCCAAAATGTTGTAGGAGCCTTTTGGAACAACGTGTCTATATAAAGTAAGCACCTGCCAGATACTTTATGTCAAAATTAAATGGAGCAGTGTGCTGGTGTTCCAGGGACAGAACTTTCTTCAGTCATCACAGACTTTCATCACAGAAGCAGGCAAAGCTGCTCCCAGTAACATGATAATGCCATTCCCTTTGCAGTGGCAAACAAAATTAACTCAGGTGTATCAGAATACATAATCTTAAAAACTTCTGTGTATTTTGCATTTGGAAAGCAATTCTTGTTCTGTGTGTCTCAAGAAATATTTTTGGAATTACTTTTTACTCAAAATTCCTGGTGATACTTTGGGCTCCCCTGCGAAGTAGCTCTTAATTTCAAGTGGAAGGTGTCTCATCATGTATTTACAACAGTCTCATAGCTAAGAAATTTATTTGTAATTTCGCTGTATTAGAACAGCCTTGGACGGTGGGGTTTTGGGTGGGCTGCGGTTGGCTGACCCCAGGCAGCTGCCAAGCACCCACAGAAGAGAAGCTCTGGAGTTGTAAATTCATAAGAAAGCTTTAAATAATAAAGGTTTGAATAATCTCAAGAAAAACGGCCTCATCCTGACACTTCTCAAGTTTTTTCTACTTACTCAGATCATTCTAATAATTTAAATAATCACATATAATCTACTTATACTGCAGCTAGTATGCAGTGATCTGATTTTAGCTGCAGACCACATTTGTCCGAATTTCAGGACTCACATTTTAACATGCTTATATATTTACATATGAAATTATCAGGTCATCTCTATTTTCAAATTACTGGGTCAGATTTTCCCTTTTTTTTTTTTTTACCTATTTCAAATGGAAACTGAATTTAGTGTCTACCTATTAGTGTGCATCCTGCAAATGAATTTCATAGCATGCAATCAACTTTTTACTTAGGAAAGAAAATGAAACGTTACCATAAATAAACATGAAGCCTTTTTCTAACAGGATTCTTCCCTCACCATTCAGGTAAATGAAAAAAGGCATCTATTTCAATATATATATGTGTGTGTGTTTCATTACCCAACAATTTGTTTATTTTAGATGTTCTTAAATAATTCTGTGAACATAAGTTGAATTGAATTACTTCTACTCAAAGTGTTTAAAAGGTTTACATGAAAAATGCCTTGTTTTTTTCTAAGCTAGTTGGATAAAGCTGTTCTTTAAAGAAAAAATACATAGGTAAGTAATGGTTTCAGTGTAATCATTAAGCCAATAGTTTCAGCAGAGATTGGATTTATAAAACCCTCAGAAGAAATGTTAACCCTCCACACTGTGAGCTCTCCCCACGCACTGTGACCGGCTCAGGGAATCAGTGTGAGAAGCAAGACAAAGTTTTAGTGCAGAGATGATGAGAAAGTGTCGCAAAGTCAAAGGGAACAAGGATCTGTCAGCGCAGGAATCAGCAGAGACTCGGTGACAGCTGTTCCATGAAGAGCAGGTGGATGTTGCACTGCAGTCTAGAACTCCACAGAAAATTATGACAATCAAGCACACGGCTTACAGCTCTCTTATTAGCACAAAGAACAGAAAGGAATTAATCTCAAGAGTACTTTGCTCTTAAAATATTGAAACAAGAGTGTATTTGCAGTGTGAGGTGAATAAACTCAGAGTGAAATGCTAAGGAGAAAGGTAAGGCACAAGGATCCAGGATGCTCCAAAGATTCAGGACTTAAGTAATTCATTATTACTGGATGGGGAAAGACCTAGCCAAGGGCAAGTGTTCTTCCTGGGCCCTCCAAGATAACCACAAAAATGTGTCAGCACTTCTGAGGACTGACTCAGCAAAGGTGGCGAGGAGGTGACAGAACAGCAAATGGAACATCCTGCAAATAAATTCCCCTAGGACTGCAAGGAAAGGGAATGTCTACGTGTTGTACCTGCTACCTCTCCCACAACACAGAAATGAGGAAAAGAAGCTGTGGCTGGCCCATCCCTGGAGGTGTTCAAGGTCACGCTGGATGGGGCTGTGAGCAATCTGGTCTAGGGGAAGGTGTCCCTGCCCAGGGCTGGGGGCTGTAATGAGATGATCTTTAAGGTCCCTTCTAACCCAAACCATTCTGTGATTCTGTGAAAAGACAACTGAAGCAGCCTAAGCTTCCCCAGGACAAGGAAAGGGAAACTGTACTCCAACACTGCCCTCTTACACTCTAATTTTAATCTTTTGTAGTTCCCAGATGAAAACCCACAAGATGGAAAAAAACCCCCAAAAACTTCCCTCACCAAGTTTTCACAGCTTTTCACTCTGGTTTCGTATGTTGCTTTGTAAGAAAGAACTACACAGGTCTGCAACAGAAGACTGCAAAAAGTTTTAGTATTTCCTTTGCACCAGTCCAATCCAAATTACTGCCAGTGCTAATTTCTGCTGGGTTTTTTTTTCTCATCTTTGCACATGAAACAGAAAGATCTCATTGTCTGAACTCCGCTGCTGTAGAAAGGGAAGCAGCATTTAGAAGTGTGAATATGGAAGATTATTCCCACTGATGCATCCACCATGCTGCAGTTCATTTCCTACACTGGCATTGCAAGAATAAAGACTGACATGTCTTTATCAGTTGAAAAGCAAAGTCTCTTTGCTAGGAGACTGCATCTTCAAATAATTCAGCATGTGGAACCACGCCATACTGCAGACTTCCATGGGAATCTGCTGCTAAAATCTCTTCCTGCAGACTGGCACCACTGTAACAATACCTGTTACTACAGTCAGCCTTCCTGCAACACCAACTTTTCAGAAATTTCTGCTGAAAGGTGTCAGCTTCCAGCACCCCTTTTTGGGCTCAACCATCTGCACTGCTCTTGCTGCTATTTTGAAACCCACCACAAAACATCCAACAGGCAACATGGATTTATCATCAAACCAGCAGCCATCAAACACTGAGAGAAACACCAAATACACCGAAAAGAATCAGTCATGGGGCAGAAACCTCTTAAAGTTTAAATTATACCCCAAAATTGTGCTTTCTATGAATGGGAACATCTATGATATTAATGTTTCTCTGCTGCTTGTCCTATTATTTAAAGTAGAAGCTCTCCAAGGGACAAATAAGCTCTGTATTTTGGAACCACAGCACAGACTTGCAGCAGTATTTTAGGAAAAAAGAAGATGTCTATTATTAACTATTGTCAAGATACCGGCCTACAGCTCATTACTTGGGCTGCTTAAAACCCCCTCTTTTTGGCATATTTCACTGCACAAGTGGTTTAAACAGAAAGCTCTTGCTGAACAAGCAGACTTTGGGCCTCTAAACAGCCATTTAGCAAAGCACCATTACCCTGCACACAAGTCATGAGATGGGTGGCCAGCAAGCCAGGTTGCCATCCTGCCCACGTGTGCGTGCTGGAGTACAAATAACAAATGAAGAATTCATTTGTAATACTTGATTTTCAAGCTCCTTTCTGCTTTGCTCAGCTGCTGCAGCACACGCCGCATAAAACCTACTCAAAGGTCAAATGGGAGAATGAAAATTTCCACAATAACCTGAATTTTCCAGAGTCTGTATACCTTAGGACAGAACAAGAACCGACAAAGCCAAGCCAGCTCAAATGGTTACTTGCAGCCCAAAGAGGAAAGAAATTACCGCCCCTTTTAATGAGAAATGTTATTTCCATGGTGAAGCTCTCTCACAAATTTAACTTAGGCTTGATGTGACAAGTATTCCCACTTAGAAAAGCCAAGTAACATGCTTCTAAAACAAGTATTTACGTGTGAGCAGAAAGAGATCTGGGAGTTTTACAACACCAGGTGAACTTACTTTGGACCGAGTTCTTTTCTGATTTTTCTCGCTGAATTTCTCCTTCATTTCCTCCAAGAGATTCTTCAGCTCTCTCTCCTCTGATGTGCCCAGGTATTTTTGGTTAATGTGCAGGTAGCAGTGCCACTTGGCCGACTCAAACCCCCAGTGGCAGGTCCTCTTGTCGGGGGATCTGTGTGAATGCATCACGAAGGTCTGGGGCGAGAACATCCCGTAGCATTCCAAGCACTGGATACACGGGTCATCCGGGGCAAGGTAGAACTGAGGTGCAAACAACCCCTGGCACTTGCCCAGGCATTCATGCTCTACTTCAAAGGCACTGCCAGTCTCTTTCAGCTGGGCCAAGGTGTTCTTCCCAGGGAGGAAGCTGCCACTTTGGGGAAAAGTGCGAGGGCGCAGTAACGCGTTGCATAGTCTCTGAGCATCCGTCAGCGTGATGAGCCCACAGGACGGAGCGTTGAACGGAAGAATTCCCAACACCTTCAGAATATGAAGCTGGTCAGAAGTGCACCTTGAGCAGTAGATATAGAGTTCATCACACACCGTGTTGATCTGCTGCAGGGAAAAGTCCCGGAGAACCGAATTCAACACTTGAGGCAGGCAAAGTCTTTTTTCTCCTCCGACTTTAAAACAGGAGATGGATTCCCCTTCCAGCAGGGTCTGGGTGAGCTCCGTGGAGCTGTCCGGAGGGATGAGCAGCGGACCAGAGAGTATTTGCGGTGACGGGAGGGGCAGGAAGACAGTGGGTGACATACTCTCCTGGGAATACCGAGCTGAAAAAGCTGCAGGTCCACCCAGCGAACTCTGGCTGCTTAGGTGGAACTGTGCCAGCGTGTGTTTCAAACCTGGATTTAAACTCAAAGGCTCAGATAGTGGAGCACTGTTTGGCTTGGCTGTTTCCCCATCAGCCTCCACCGGAGTTTCATCATAGTCATCCAGGTTTTCCTTCTTTATTGTTGGCAATTTATTTATTACAACCTGTACTTTGTTATTTACGTGCATTTCCGTCATTGCTTTTTTCAGTGGAGGACTCCCATCCTCTTGGATCTTGCTCCTTTTCTGGTCTGAAACCAGACCTAGAGGGAAGTTTATCTGTGGGCTTTCCATCGCTAAACACTAGAGCTTTAATAAAGTCAGTCCTGAATGTGCATTTTCTTGCTTGTTCATATAAAAAATAGTTTCATGTGATCTTGGATTACCTCAGGTACATCAAACTGCACACTCCTTTCATGAAAACATCACTTCTTCAGCATTCAACGGTAAAAACTGTAACCCATTTTGCATGTAATACCGTAAAGTTACTAATGGAGAGGTTACACAGTTTTCTTAGTTATTTGTTCAATTTTATAATATAAAAACCCCCAATGCAATATGTATACAAAAGATTTGCTTCATACCCTACCCACTATTTTACACAGTAGTCTTGTCCAGCAATTTAGTAAAAAACAATGCGCTGACGCGTGTTCATCCTCGATCATTTTTTTTCCTTTAAAAATATACTGTCTTTTCAAATAAGTCTCTATTTAAATATTAAAATAGAAAACGGGCTCCGTTTGAAGAATGTCAATCTCAACGCGACTGATCCAAAACGTAGTTTAAGTTGTGTGAAAATTTTATTCAGCACTTTCAGCTCCCAGAGATCAAACACAATCTTAAGGGCTTGCTTTATTGTGCTGCCAGCTTTATGATTTCACCACCGCCGTGACAGCTACTATGGCAGTTCACAAATAAATCCTCAAATTAAAGGCTGATCCAGATCGACGGCAAAAACTAAACGTCCCTAGAGTCACCTTTTGCCCAGATGTCACTGGCATGTGTCAGAATTTTCCCAGCCCGAGTTATTAGTAATAGAGGTGAGATCCAGGCCATGGGCTGAATTCATGCCGTGTGCTAGCACTGAGTTCTGTCAGCCCTTCCTGATAACCTGTGAAAGAGAGAGAGGCCGATCACAAGCAATCCCAGAGTTTGCTCAGTACCTAAAGGGGCTTCAAGAGAGCTGGAGAGGGACTTTTGACAAGGGCATGGAGTGACAGGACAAGGGGGAATGGCTTTAAGCTGAGACAGGGAAGGTTTAGATTAAATACAAGGAAGAAATTATTCTCTGTGAGAGCAGTGAGGTGCTGGCACAGGTTGTCCGGAGAAGCTGTGTCTGCCCCAACCCTGGAAGCGCCCAAGGCCAGGTTGGACGGGGCTGGGAGCAGCCTGGGCTAGGGGAAGGTGTCCCTGCCCATGGCGGGGGGAGGGGGCTGGAAGGAGATGAGCTCTAAGGCCCTTTCCAACCCAGACCATTCTGGGATTCCCTGCCAGAGGCAGGGTGCGTTTCCCAATAACTCGCGGAACACCGGGACAAGCCCCCGACCGACGGGCGATACCGGCGGGGGAGGGGGCGGTCCGGAGCGGCTCTCCCGGCGTGCACGCCCGAAAGGACGGGCGCTCCGGCGAGTCCAGTGCTGAACACCGGCACCCCCATCCCGGGCACCGACCCCTCGCCCTGCAGCCCCTCCCGGGACGCCGCATCCCGGCGCTCCCTCCCGCGCCGTGACTCACCCCGGCCCCGCCGGCACCGCTCCGGGCACGGCTCAGCCCTTCCCCCTCCCGCCGCCGGGCTCGCCCCTCCGCCCTGCCCGGCTCCCCGCTGTCCCCAGCCGTACCGCGCCGCTCCGCCGCCCCCGCGTTCCTCC